>PVIU01016941.1:0-21570 GCA_004026605.1 Ondatra zibethicus
GCAATAATCACTGCAGTAATGCCAAAATCTCTTTTATGTCTGAACAAGGTCATCGTGCTGGGCGCCTCCACTGGCACCGGAACCCATCGAGGAACCCGAGCCACCATGGCTCTAGAAAATTTATCAGCTTGCCAGCATTGTGACATCCAACAACTATCATTAGTACATTCTAAAAATGAGCTATTTGAAAGAATAAACATAAAAGGAGGGTAAACACACACTGGCGTAGGGGCATAGGAGGTGTGGTTGGTAATAGTCTTATTAATTGCAAAGCATTTGCCAGTCCAATTGTAAATTGGTCTAAATTCTCCTGTAGCTCCCAATTCTGTCATATTGACTCTACAGTTATATGTGGCATGTCCCATTGCCCCACCCTTGACCACCACAAAGGCAGTCAAGTCAATACAGCTACCATTAATGCCACACAGAAGCCATCTATGAAAGGGATTCATCCTAGGATCCTGAGGAATATACCCATCTTTCATCCAAGCCCTCCCTCTATCTTTCTTGGGACCTCTGTGATCAGGGGAAAAGATAAACAACTGACTTTTCTCAGCCCATCTTGTTACCCAGGGCTGGCAATCCGACCAAGGCCATGTTTCTCCCTCATAATCTGGCATACAGTGGGGAGTTAATCTAGGTTGGCTGGGCGGTGGGCTCTGGGGATCTTTAACAGACATGTTTCCAACCAAGAACGTGCCATTGAACCAAATCACCTCCAATGCATAAACAAAACTAGAGTAAGTTATATTGTCTTTCCCATATGTGACATTATCATCTATAATAGTCTGATCCCCCTGTTCTTCCCTGTCATGAATATCAAAAAGTGAACTTCTATCCTAGAACCATTCAAGGGCAAGCTGATCAATCACCATGCAATCTCCCAGAGATCCCAGGGACTGAAAACATAACGATCCCTTCTCAAGGAGATTCCTGCTCTCTCCTAGCGGCACAGATTGAACATCCAGCTGAAGAAAAGGCAAATTTAAACTTTTGTTGGAAACAAAAAATCTAGGAAAAACCCATGCGTTATGTTGGACAGGCATCGGTTTAGGGAATGCTGACCGGATCTCTACTCTGTCATCCCCTGCTTCCACAGAGTCAGGAACAGCAACAGTGCCATCCTCCAGAGGATCAGGCTCTTCCCCAGAACTTGTGGCGACATCTCTGTTGATAATTCTTGTCAGCCGAGTTGGGACCCAATGAGGCACTTCTTGACCCTGTGGAAAAAACACAAACAGCTCCCCTGGATCTCGTTACAACCAGATCCGGTCCATACCATTTGTTATTTATCACATCTTTCCACATCACCTCATTCCTTTCCATAGCAGGAGCATTTATAGCGTGCCTATCAGCCGCTGTTCTTTCTGAATCATCCAATATTAAAAAATTAAGTGTAAAGAGTGCAAGGGAGACTCTCTCCCTGGGGGAGGCAGCCTCTGCTATTCCCCCTTTTTGTTTTTGAAGGATCTCTTTAAGGCTTTTATTAGCCCTCTCCACAATGCCTTGACCTTGTGGATTATATGGTAGTCCCAATGTGTGTGCCACTCGCAATTGTGAGCAAAAACCACGAAAACCATGGGACGTGTAGGCTGGACCATTGTCTGTTTTTAGTTTGAGGGGCTTTCCCCATGCAGCCCAAGCCTCCAGGCAGTGAATCTTTACATGTGATACCTTCTCTCCCACCAGCGGAGTGGCATGGATGACATCAGAGCAAGTGTCCACTGACACATGTAAATATTTTAATTTTTCATTATTGTTATTATTATAATATTATTATTGTATTATTATATTATTATTATCATTATTATATAATATCATTATATTATATTATTATTTATTATATTATATATAACACATTATGTTATTATTTATGATTTCATTATATTATTTATTATATTATTATTTATTATTATGCCTAGGAGCAAATCCACATTTTAGTGAGGTAGGAACACAGGAGTCTCGAAGCTCCTTTGAGCTTCCCTTTCTCCTTGCCTCTGAAAAATTATAAGATGGAGGCTGTCGCCTCCCATATCTCTCTTTTTCATATTTAGCAGCTGCTTCTTCCAGATCTTTTTTTCCTGGTAGTCCAACTCCTCCCCAGAAAGATCTAAATTCTGAAATTTATCCAGGACTGGGTATAAGGAGTGAGTCTTTTTCCCTTCTCTCTCTCGTCCCTGTCTTTGTGTTGGATCATTGGAGTCCTTCCCTTCCTCCTTCGGATCTTTTTCTTTATATTTACATGGATCGTTGAGGGTCTCTTCTTTTTCCCCCTTTGGATCCTTTTCTTTATATTGGCATGCCTTTCTTTACTTTTGTCCTTTGATCCCTCTTCCTCTTTGAAATCTGATTCCCTTGATTCTGACTCTGACAAACTTTCCTGATGTCTCTGCAAAACCCTGCGGCTTTCTTTGAGCTTTTCTACACAGCGTCCATCCTTTAAACAACTCCGAATCAGCCTCCATAAGGGCATGGTGCCTTTTCCTACTCTTCCCTCCTCCTTTGCCCTCTCTAGGTCAGTTCCTAACTTATTCCAAGAGGCGAGAGTACCCCTCCCATATAACAACACTGAGATTTCTTTAAAATTACAGAAGTTCAGACAACTAGCTCTTACAACTTAAATTAACCCTTTTTCAAATCAATCTATTTTTTGTCTTATGGTTTTATTACCTTTCTTTTGTACTGTCCATGCTGTTTCCTCTCCATTTGGGTAGCAACTCCTGGTGTCTCTGCCCTGCTTTTTTCCAGAAACTTTTCTGCCCCCAAATCCTGTCTAGCTATTTGTGTTCAACTTTTTATTAAACCAATCTGAGTGACAAACCTTCCCAGTGTACAAAATGATTATTTCACATTTCCTTCTTTCTGTCTAAATAAAAAGAAAAGGTTTTAATCTAACACAATAAAACTATATATAATAAGAATAATTATCACATAAGAATTACATTCACAATGTCCAGTCCATTTTTATTTTGCAATTTTGTACAACATACTCCATTATTTATCCTATGTTGGTGAGTCCAAAGTTCTGAACCTAATTTATCTTCTATCATAGATAAGGAAAACTATAACTATCTCATCTTCAGCTCTCTCAATAGACCCCAGAAGAATCTAATACCTGAGTAAATAGAAAGTTCAAGTTCAAGTCATTTCCAAAATTGCAGAGACTTCTGACTGACTAGACAGTCACTCAAAATTTCTCTACAATATTAAGGCATCTAACTTTGGCTTAAAGGCTTATAATATCTGACAGACTTTTCTGGGTAACAGGAATTTTCGAAGGATTGCCCTACACTGTCTTGGCAAATTTCAGCCATTTCTTTTGTGTCCAACTTGTCCAATTTGGACAGCATATTGATAGTAGTTCAAAGCAATGTCAGTCTTGCTCAATGGCTAGTTTTGACACACTGAAAGCAAACTCCATATACCATTTCTTCAATGCCCATCACCTTCTCTGAAGTAAATTGGTACTGCCAGAAGCAGATGTATCTCATTGTCATAAAGAAACTTATGTTAACAAAATTTTAAATATCATATTATGTAGGTCTTTGAAGTGTTTGATTACCATCTATCTATATAAAATGTATGTCTGTTTGACCTTCAAAGCATATCTCAAAAGACTACAAGTTTAATTATTATAGGTGACTAACTAGTAACCTGTAGTTATTTATTATTTTATATAAATTGTAATAATAGCTCTCAAGAACTAGAAATTTATCACATGGTCAATAAGCTACATAGGTCCAGTACCTTAAACATGAACAAAAATGTAGGTGCAGTATGTTTTAATAAAAATTATTTTAAATTTTTATCAATATACAAATTCCAAACCAATGTAAAATATTTGAGACTAATGTTCATTCATAAGTAGAATTAAAAATCTACCTTTTTATCTCATGATTTTTCTATCATATTACCCCTTTTTCTCCTACAGAAAGAGGTCCTTGAATCTAACTCCTTTGTTCAGTTTTTTTTCCTGACTATGACCAATACAAATTTGCAACTAACCCCACTAAATGATGACAAATATAAATAACACACTGAATGACCAAAATACCATTGATCCTGTCTCTTGGGAATGTGAGCATTGTATTCTCTACACTACTTCTTGTTGTCTGGGAGCATTGGCATCTTTGGGAGACCCTGGAAAAATTGGGATAATGGTCAAGTCCTGGGAGAGTTTGCTGTATTATTTTTGTCCAGACTCCATGCAATGGAAAAGTACAAGGCTTACCCAATGTCTTTGCTGGAATAGTCTGTGAAGGTGAACCATCTCATCCAGCAGCCCTAAAATTGTTCTGGATGGAGAAATCTGAGGAAACTGTAGCAGAGGAACTCTGAGATTCTGGATCACCCAAGCCACCCATTTTCATTGGTGTGGCATCTCCTTGCTCTGAAAACACATGAGCTTTCAAAGGTAACATACATATCTATCTGCATTAAAAGAAGTATGGAATGTGTTGTTTGTACAAGTTATATAAAGATGATATTTTATGTTTGAGCAGGTAAAAGGCATCTGTCAACTTTATAAGCCCATTTGGACTGTATAATCAAAGTGTAATATAAATCTCTATCCATGCCATATGAAAGGATGGCATGCAATAGTAAGTCTCAAGGACCCTATAGTCAACAAGATTTATCATATTTCATCTCATCTCAGAGATGCTCCCATGTCAAGGGATCAGCTTACATGTCACCTGTCCTGTAGTCTTTTTTTTCAGCTTCTATCCCCATGTCTGTAGCCAAGATGCTCAGGAGGTCTCCCAGCATTAAACCTGGTCTCTATTAATCAGGAGGAAGTTCACAGCCTTTCATTTTTTGTGGATGCAAAAGCATCACCTTTTCCCAATGTAACACATTGTCCAACTTTGATTTTGAAGTAAAAACACTTTTAAAGCATGAAACATTGTTTAATTTAGCAGTTTCCATAATCCAATGTTTCTCATCAGCTATTGTTTTTTGTACATTAGCATTTGACTAGCTTCAGGACAGGCTCCAAATCTACAGAGAAACCCTGTCTGAAAAAACCACCAACAACAAAAAGTTCAAAATCAACAAGACACCAAATGGGATACAGGCAACCTGTGTATTTTCCATCCTTATGTGACTTACTTTCTCTTATTTTACTCTCTCTTTAAAGACTTTACTTATTAAAATATATTTACTATTATTTATAATTATTATTTATTTTTAAATAAATTATAAATTATTATCATTAATTAAAATATAATTTTCCTATGACTGTCTATACCCATCTTTTTTCTTAAGCCTACTTACACTGTTAAACACACTGTGACCTGTTTAGAGGAGATTTTTCTGGCTTTACTGCATAGCTGTAAACTTTTATGTCTACATACATAAGGAAAATCTTAAACCTACCATGTGGCTTAGCTCATGGCACACTGGTGGCTCACATATGAGGGCATCTGCTAGGATAGTGTCTCTGTACCACCACAGCATAAACAAATGTAGCACACTTTAAGTAATATTCTTTAACACTTTACCTAAGACATTTTGGAGAAGGTGTACCATATAAATAATTGTATGCATGTGTATAATATGTACTTACTCTTTAAAATCTCATAATGTGAATTAACCTGTGAGTATAATATCAATGTTTGTAGCTTAGAATCCATATCTTTGGATTTAATTGTCTTAAATATATATTAAAAATTTTATATATAAGTTTATATATATACTAAATATATATATTAAAATATAAAATTTTAACAATTTTTTCTTTAATACCTTAAATTTATTTTCATCAACATTCAGTAGGAAAAGTAAAATAATAGGAATAACTGTCATATATTTGTAAGGAGAATTTTAAAGAAAACCATGCATGAACACGATAGAAAACATACTGTCAGTATTCTTCTTCTAAACTTAATTTATGATCAACTTTCCTAAATTAATAATATAATGATGAGCTACCTAATCTTTCATGCATTTGTTCTCTAGTAATTATAGTCTGTGGATTATATATCTTCTTGTTGCTTATATTTGTTAATAACACTCTTTGTAATATAATCAATTGTTTGCAATTTGTTTCTGGTTCTTTTAAAATATATATATTTGAGACAGGGTTTCTCTGTGTAACAGTCCTAGCTGTCCTGGAACTAGCTCTTGTAGACCAATATGACCTTGAACTCACAGAGATCCACCTGCCTCTAATTCCTGAGTGCTGAGATTAAAGACACACACTACCACTACCTGACTGTTTGTGGTTATTTTACACTGCAGTGGCAGCTGTGTTATGAGAAAGAGTGCAGAGACTACAAAGCGAGAAATATCTACTATATAATAATAGATAGTCTAGTAATAGAAAATGTTTAGTAAACTCTATCATAGACATTCTGCAATATAGTAAAAATAATAAAAGAATATGGGTTAATATGCTAGACAGTATTCTTTGAGTGATAAGCCAGGAACAGATCAACAAACCACCACACAATCTCATTAGCATCTAGAATATAAAAAGGAAAACTAATAGAACCTAGAATGGTTGACTGGATGATTGAGGTGGATGAGAAATGGGTACATGTTGGCATATTGGTCCAAAGTGTCAATTGAGACAATTATAATTTAACAATATATTTCATAGATTCTTGATTAAAATGAGTCATAATATATCTATCACATATCTCAAAAAAAACCTAGTCAACTCTGGATATCAAAAGTAATAAAAACTTTATTTTAAACGTTAATACCACAAAATGATGATAATGTAAAAGGTGCATTATTTTGACTTAATAAAACTGCAATATAAATATAAATTATATATATAACATCATACTGTATCCTATAATGCACATAACACATGTATTGTTTTTTTCCTTTTCAAATTATTATTGAACATAGATTCTTGCCCCCCACTCATCATAGCCTCTAGTCAGTCAGCAGACAAGACACCTGCAGTCAGGCCACTCTACCACCTCTGCCCATTGGTCCTGTAATCTACAAGTCCCACTGTGAACCACAAACCAACTGCCCATTTAAACCATCAATAACCTGGGAGGCACAAACACTGCCTGCACCAATTGGACTAAGTGGTGAGTGGCAGGTCTCCCAGATGTATAGCCCTCTCTTTAGGCCCTATGTACTGAGTCACACTCTGGGCCCCTCCTCCACACATCATTGCCCTACTAGCCAGTCAACAGGTAAAACTCCTGCAGACAGGCCACTCTACCACTCTCCCTGCATTGGACCCTATAATCCCCAAGTTCCACACTACCTAACAAACCCAACCACCCACTGTGGCATCAACAACCACAGACACCACCTGTACCAATTGGACAAAGAGCAGTATTCAGAGGCAACATCTGCACCAGTTGGATAAAGAGCAAGCCCAGATACACAGGCACCACTTAAATCAGTTAGAGGAAGAGAAGGGTAGATGCTAATGCAAGAATACATTCAACAAAATAAAGAGCAATATGGTACCACCAGAACCTAGTGGTTCTACAACAGCAAAGCCTGGACATCCCAACACAGAAGAAGCAGATGAAAATGACCTTATGACCATATGAAAACCTATATGAAGATAATAGAGGCCCTTAAAGAGGAAATAAAAAAATCCCTTGAAAATCAAAGAAAATTCAAACAAAAAATTGGAATAAATCAACAAAACTCTTAAAGAATGAAAAGAAAGTCAAGAAAAAATAATCAAACAGGTGAAGGAAACAATTCAAGACATAAAAATTGAAATGGGGCAATAAAGAACACAAAGATTGTGGGATTTCTGGAAATAGATAATCTGGTCAATGAACAAGAACTATGAATGCAAACATAAGCGGCAGAATGAAAGAGATTGTAAAGAGAATTACTGCCTTTGAAGATACAATAGACAAAATAGTTTCATTGGTCAAAGAAACCATTGAAGCCAACATAGTCATCACATAAAATGCCCAGGAAATGTGGGATCCCATGAATATACCAAACTTAAAATAATAGTTATAGAATGAGAAGAATACCAGCTCAAAGGCACCGAAAATATATTTAACAAAATCAGAAGAAAACTTTCCCAACCTAAAGCAGTAAATGACTATGAAGATACAAGAAGCTTACAGAACACCAAATAGAGTGAACCCAAAAAGTTCCCTTGCTACAAAATAATCAAAACACTAAAGATACAGAATAAAGAAAGAATACTAAGAGATGCAAAGGGGAAAGCCAAGTAACATATAAAGGTAGACATATCAGAATAACCCATGACTTCTCCATGGACATTCTGAAACAGACACTCAGTGGACACTTCTGGACAGACATTGTGCAGACACTAAGAGACCACTGATGCCAGCCTAGACTACTATAGCCACGAAAGCTTAACAATCACAATACATGGAGAAAACAAGATATTCCATGACAAAACCATATTTAAACAATAGCTATCCACAAATCCAGCCCTACAGAAAGTACTAGAAGGAAAACTCCAACCAAAAATTCAATAAATAATCCCACACTAGCAAAACCCAAAGAAGGAAAACACACACACACACACAGCCACCAAAAATCAACAGGAATTAGCAATCACTGGACATTAATATTTCTTAGTATGGATGGACTCAATTCACCTTTAAAAAGACACAGGCTAACATAATGGCTATGAAAACAGGATCTATCCTTCTGCTACATATAAGAAACACATCTCAATGTCAAAGATAGACATTATCTCAGGTTAAAGCATTGGGAAAAGTCTTTCTAATCAAATGAACTTAAGAGGCAAGCTGGTGTAGGTATCATAATAGTTAAGAGAACTAAAATTAAAAGACATAGAGAAAAACATTTCATATTCATCACAGGAAAAGCACACTAAGATGATGTCTTGATTCTGAACATTTATGCTCCAAAAGCAAGGGTATCCATATTTGTTAAAGAAACATTACTAAAGCTTAAATTGCTCATCAAATCCAACAGACTAATAGTGGGAGACTTCAGCACTCTACTCTCACCAATGCACAGGTCTGCCAGACAGAACATTAACAGAGAAATAAGGGAACTAACATGATATGACTCAAATGGACAGAACAGAAATCTATAGAACATTTCACCCAAACCCAAAAGACTTTTGCCTCCTTTGGGGGGCCTACCACCCACCTCCCAAATCAATGACACACTGAGGCTTACTGTTACTTATAAATGCCCAGTCGTAGGTTGGCTTATTTCTAGCCAGCTTTACTTATCTAAAACTATCCCATCTACATTTTGCCTCTGGGCTTTTTCCTTTTCTTACTTCTGTATATCTTACTTTCCCTTTTACTTCATAGCTGGCAGCGTGTCTGTTGACTGGCCCCTGACATCCTCCTCGCCTTGTACTCTTACTCTTCCTTCTCCTTGTTCCCTTACTCCTCCTTTCCTTGTTCTTGCTCCTCTCTTTCCTCCTCATTTCTCCCTCTATTTACACTTTCTGCCAGCCTGCCACACCTATCCTTTCCCTTGCTTCACTATTAGCCTTTCATCTCTTTAAAGCACCAGCAGATGTTTTAGACAAGCAAGGAATCACAGCTTCACAGAGTTAAAGAAATACGGTATAAACAAAAGCAGCACATCTTTACATCATCACACAAATGTTGCACAGCATAAACAAAAGTAACACACCTAAAATAATATTCTACAGAGGAGTACACAGGAGGGTGTGGATAGAGGAAAGGGAAGGAAGATATGATCTAATTATATTATAATTTCAAAAATAAAATAAAAAATAAAACCCAAACAGGTATGCACCTAACCACATTAACCAAAAGAAAGAGATAAGATACCTATGAAAAATTAGAGGTGGAAAGCAAAATATTACTACAAATATTAATACACCCGAGGGTTCCTTATAGAATACTATAAAAATTATATTGCTAGAAGGTGGAAATATAGATGTAGTAAAGCAATTTCTAAAAACATGACATACCTAAATTGAACCATTGTAACTGTACTGAATAATCTTATGTCAATTTGACAAAAGCTGAAGTTATTTGAAAAGAGGCATAAGAGAAAATGTCTCCACATGATACAGTTGTAAGTCATTTTCTTAACTAGATATTGATGTGAGTGCCCAGTCCATTGTGGGTGATTCCATCCCTGGACTGTTGGCCCTGGGCTCTATAAGACAGCAGGCAGAGCAAGTCATGAGGATCAAGCCAGTAATTAGCACCCTTCCATTCCCTCAGCATCAGATCCTTCTTCTAGATTCCTGCCCTGTTTGTGTTTCTGTCCTGGCTTCCTTCAATATTAAACAGCAATATAGAGTTTAAGCTAAATAAGCCCTTTCCTCCTCAACTTGCCTTTTGATCATGGTGTTTCATTGCAGCAATAGAAATTATGACATCAATAAAACCAATATAACTGGATCTAAAATGCAAGTAGAGACTGAAAAAGAAAGCCAAATAACAGATATAGTTACCACTGAGTTCTACAAGAAATTTATAGAAGTACTAATATCAATGTCCTAAATTTTTTCCATAAGATAGAAAGGAAGGAATGCTACCAAATTCTATTATATGATGATACTATTATCTTTATGACAATACTAGGTAAGGTCACAACAGCAACTGAAAGAAAGTTATATCCTAATCTTCATTAATCAAGACAAAGAAAACAAAACAAATGGAAACCAGATTCAACAGCACATTTAAAATAACATATTTGACATTGAAGTTGATTCTATTAATGGAATAAAAATATAGCTCAATATATGATAATCAGTGCATGTAATTCCATCACATAAACAGATTCAAGAACAGAAATTTACATAAACATCTTAATAGATGTAGAAAATATTTTTTCAGAAGTAGACATCACTTAATCATAACAGCACTGAATAAAATAAAAAGAGATGGGGTGCAAATCATTATGGAAATATATATATGACAATATTTTAAATAACATCACACTAAATGAGAAAAATTATTCTTTTCTTTAAAATCAATAATAATATAGAAGTGTCAACTCTTAGTATTAATATTTAATATAATTGTTACAGTCTTTTTTCATTGATTTTTATTGAGCTATACATTTTTCTCTGCTCCCCTCCCTGCCTCTTCCGTACCCTCCAACCCCCTTCCAAGGTCCCCATGCTCCCAATTTACTCAGGAGATCTTTTTTTTCTACTTTCATGTAGATTAGATCTATGTATGTCTCTCTTAGTGTCCTCATTGTTGTCTAAATTCTCTGGGATTGGGAATTGTTACAGTCCTAACCAGATTACTAAGACATGAAAATGGAATATAAATAGAAAAGGAAAAAATAATATTATCCCCATTTTCTGAAGGTATGATCCAATATTGAAAGAGATATTAAGGACTGCACTAGAAATATTATAAATCTGATTAGTATTTTCGAGAAAATATGAGCATATATAAATAAGGATCAGTATGATTAGAATTTATGAATGCCAATAAGAAACATGATGAGAAGTAAATGAGGAAAACAATCATATTTATCATACCCACAGCAAATAAAATACCTAGGAATAAACATAACCAAATAGGTGAAACACCTAGAATGGAAACTATAAAATACTGATGAAAGAAATTAAACAATGTACCAAAAGATTAAATAACCTCTCAAACTAATATATAAGCAAACAAGTGAGTACCATAAAAATAAGCAAACTGTGTCAACCATCAATATGAGAATGGAATATTTAAGCATACTAAAATGGTATATAATTTATAAACATAAATTTGAATTCATAAAATAACATGTGACAATGCTTTTCATGTTTTGTTTATAATTGAAAATTTTCCTGCCCTGGTACCATTTTCCTCCTTCTGAGTTGTCTTGTTTAGTATTGATAAGATGGTTTGTGCCCCATTGTGTAAAAATGTACCACATTTTTCTTATCCATTCTTCGGTTGAGGGGCATTTAGGTTGTTTCCAGTTTCTGGCTAAACAATGCTGCTATAAACATAGTTGAGCACATGCCCTTGTGGTATGATTGAGCATCCTTTGGATATATACCCAAAAGTGGTATTGATGTGTCTTGAGGTAGATTGAGTCACAATTTTCTTTAAAAAAGAAAAAATATTGATTTCCAGAGTGACTGGACACATTTACACTCCCGCCAGCAATGGAGGAGTGTTCTCCTTGCTATACATCCTCTCCAGTATAAACTGTCACTTGTGTTTCTTATCTTAACCATTCTGAAAGGTATAAGATGGAATCTCTGAATTGTTTTTTGTTTTTCCCTGATGGTTAAGGATGTTGAGCATTTCCTTAAGTGTCTTTCAGCCGTTTTAGATTCCTTTGTTGAGAGTTCTCTGTTTAGGTCTGTACTTCGTTTTCTTAAATTGGGTTATTTGTTCTTTTTATGGCCAATTTCTTGAGTTCTTTGTATGTTTTGGAGATCAGACATTTGTCTGATGTGGGCTTGGTCAAGATCTTTTCCCATTCTGTAGGACACAATAGAAAAATAATGACATCTTGAAATTTGCAGGCAAATGGATGGAACTAGAAAACATCATATTGAGTGAGGTAACCCAGACCTAGAAAGACAATTATCATATGTTCTCACTCATAAGTGGATTTTAAACATAAAACAAAGAAAACCAGCTTACAAATCATAATCCCAGAGAATCTAGACTACAATGAGGACCCTAAGATAGACACACATAGATCTAATCTACATGGGAAGTAGAATAAACAAAATCTCCTGAGTAAATTGGGAGCATGGGGACCTTAGGGGAGAGTTGAAGGGGAGGGGAGAAACAGGGAGGGGAACACAGAAAAACATATATCTCAATGGAACCAATACCAAAAAAGGTGGTTTGTTCCTAGTCTTATTGTAACTTGATATGCTGTGTTTAGTTAGTATCCTTGGGATGCCTGCACCTTTCTGAAGGGAAATGGAAGAGAAGTGGACCTGGGGAAGAAAGGGATAGGCAGGGGAATTGGGAAGAGTGGAATGAAGGGAAAATATGTCCAGGATGAAATAAATGAGAGAATAATAAATCTAAAAAAAGTATTTTGGAGAAAGCAATAAAGTGAATTACTTTTTCTATGAGAACCTGAAGGAAAATCTTTGCTTTTTTTAGAACATGCTCAGAATACAGAACAATGTATTTTGTTGACTGTCTCTGAATTGTATTTATCCTCAACTGGCAAGGAAACAGAAAATAAAGCAATATTTCCATAAGTTCTATATTTAAAAATATCACAACAGTGTGATACTATTTGGTATATGTGTACTACCTTAGGAAGGCAACAAGAATTCTAGATATAAAATAGGTTCATATAATTAACTTGTGGTCCAGGATCTAAATAATTAAAAGTGATTAAGTATGTATCAAAGTTATTAGGAGTTGGTGTGGGACAATTCTGTATTCTGCCAATAACGTTTTAAATAAACGCTGATTGGCCAGTAACCAGGCAGGAAGTATAGGTGGAACAACCAGACAGGAAGCAGAGGAGGGTCAATGAGAACAGGAGAATTCTTGGAAGGAGCAAGCCCATTCCTCCCCAGTCCTGTCTAGACACTGAAGAAACAGGATGTGACCTGCCCCGCTGAAAAAGGTACTGAGCCATGTGGCTAACATAGATAAGAATAATGGGTTAATATAAGTTATAAGAGTTAATAAGAAGCCTGAGCTAATGGGACAATTAATTTTATAACATATGTAGACCTTCTGTGTGATTCTTTGGGACCTTACGACCGTGGGAATGGGGCAGGGCAGAAACCCCAACAAACAGGCCCTCATGTTACAAATGGCACCAATGTGTGGACAACTGCATCCACATAAAGCCTGAGACAGCTTGAGAAGTAATTGTAGATGCAAAATAACAGCATTATACATGGTTTCTTGGTAGCAGCAATTTCTCAGGTCTGTTCTCCTTGCTAGAAGCAAGCAAACACTCTCATTTGGGAGAGGCTTCCTGACTCAACTTTAGCTGTAAAACCTTGCAGTCCTTTTAAGACGTCCTGCCACAAAACATTTAAATGGTGTTGATGAAAAGCTGACCACGTGCTTTTTGGTTTTCAGCCATAGCAGGACAAAAGCCACACTGTTTTAAAATGCCAGCTTTCTGGGCCGTCCTGCCAAGGCAAACTCTGACTCTTTCAGGCAGGCAGTCTGACTATGAAGCATTTGATTGTGGTTTGTGAGCACACTGCTGCAGCTTGCTTGATGGCAGGGACCTTGAAATGCCATAGAGTTGTGGCAATAAACATGGCTCCAGCCAGTACCTCCACCATGAGGCTGGAATCTCATAAAGCTCAGGAATGGGCTGGATCCAGCTGTCAAAGCCATGGCTTTAATCCTCCATATTACTTAGCAAATTAGAGTCTTATGTGGTCAGAAAAAGAGAGATATACAGTAAAAAGTGGTTCAAAGAAGAAGAAAACCTCTAAATTGTTTACAGTGTGTTAAAAATATATGCAGGCTTGAAAAAAGGGTTAAAGTCCTTAAAATTAAAAAGAAATAAAGATAGTAGTTGAGTGTGGTTGTACACACCTTTAATCTCAACACTTGGGAGACAGAGGTAGACTGACCTCTGTGAGTTCAAGGCATGGTGGCACAACAAAGCTTGGGAGGCAGAGGCAGACAGACTTTTGTGAATTCAAGGTGTGGTAGTGCACAACTTTAATCCTAGCACTTGGGAGGCAAAAGCAGGTTGATCTCTGTGAGTTCAAATCCAGTCTGGTCTACAGAGGGAGTTTCAGGACAGCCAAAGATACTCAGAGAACCTGTCTCAAAAAGTAAAAGTAAAAATAAAAGAAATAAAGGTTAAAGTAAAGCCACATAAAGATGAAAAATACACAGAGAATCTTGATACTGTATGTTATTATGCTCTTTTTGAATTATTTGAATACTAAGGAAAGAGCAACAGCTGTTAAAAGAAATTTTGCTTATAAATGCTGCTAAATTAATCCAAGATAAGTATTTTGAAAATACCTTGACTTCAAAATTGAAGTCGAAAGGTATGTTACTTTGGAGAAGAGATTTTGCTTTTGTTTCACAGGAAATGAGAGATTGTGGATTCATTCTGAGCTAAGAAAAATCAGGTTTGGCCAAGGAAGACCACCTGAGAAATCTCTGGTAGGAACAGATGGCCCTGATGTCTGAGTCCTACATCCAAAACAGATTTAACACTGCTGATTGAGATGATCAAGACTCACAGGATACTCCAATCAGGACTTGATCATAATTCTAAATTTTCTTTAGGTCCCCATAAGATTATCAGTGCCCCCAACAAGCAGGAAGTACCCTGGAATACTATACCCACATTCCCCAAAAATGGACTATGTATATATTCCTTTATTTCAAAAAAAAGAATCACCTAAAGAAATGCTCAACATCTTAATCATCAGGAAAATGCAAATCAAAACTATTTTGAGATTTCATCTTACACTGAGAAGATAAACAAGTGACAAATGATGAAGGCCAGGGTGTGGAGTAAGGACAACTCTCATCTATTGGTGGTGGGAGTGCAAAGTTGTCCAGATACTATGAAAATCAGTGTGACATTTCCTCAGAAAGATGAGGATAGATCTACCACAAGATCCATCTACACTGCTCTTGAGCATTTACCAAGAGGATACTATCTATCCTACTGCAAAGACATTTACTCAACCATCTTCATTACTGCTCTATTCATAACAATGAGAAGTTGGACACAGCCATCAATGGATGAGTGGGTAAAGAATATGTGATACTAGATCCCCTGGAGAAGGGGAAATAGACAAGATTTCCTGAAAAAACTGAGAGTGTAGTGGGGAAGAAGGGAAGTTGGAAAGGGAGAAGGAGAAGAGAAGGAGACAGAGGAGAAGAACATGCAGGAACAGGATGGTTGAGTTGGGGTAAGGACAATGAGGGAAAACAAGGAAATAGATATCATGATTGAGGGAGCCATTATGGACTTAGTGTGAAAACTTGCACCAGGGAACTTCTCAAGAATATACAAGATGACCCCTGCTAAGACTCAAAACAAAAGTGGAGGAGGTGCCTGACCTGGCCTTCCCCTGTTATCAGATTAATAACTATTTTAATTGTCATCATAGAACCATCATCTAGCAACTGATGGAAGCAGATGCAGAGATCACCACTAAGCACAGGGCTGACCTTCCAGAGACCAATCCAAGAGAGGGAGAAGTGAGAATATGAACAGAGAGTTTAAGACCATGATGGGGATACCTGTAGAAACAACTGTCCTGAGCTAGTGGAAATTCACTCACTCCAGACTGATAGTGGGGAAACGTGCATAGGATCAAACTAGGCCCTCTGAATGTGGGTGACAATTGTGTGGCTGGGACAGCCTTTGCTGCCACTGACAGTGGGACCAGGATTTGTCCCTAGTGCTTGAACTGGATTTTTGGAGTCCATTCTTTTTGGAGGGATACTTTGCTCAGCCTAAATATAAAGGGCCTTGATCCTGCCTCAAAGTGATGTGTCAGACTTTGTTGACTCCCTGTGGCAAGCCTTACCCTCTCTGAGGATTGGATGGAGGGTAGAGCAGGAGGATGAGAGGGAGTATTTCTGAGATAGGTATATAACACGAGAAAAGATCATTTTAAAAAATAAATTAAAAAAAATAAAAAAGGATTAGGGAAAGAGGAAACGTATTTGAGTTGACAAAGGAATACTTTAGATGGCATCCAAATACTCTCTGGGTGTGTTGGTAATCAGTAAAATACACATCCAAGAGAGAGTAATCAATGCCATTCCTAAGATCTTTAAAATTATGACAGATTGTACAAAGTTATCAGTTCCCAGAGAGCACAAGACCCTCAAATATTCAAACTAGCATATGAAATTTACATGATTTTACTTGATTTTCCACTAGAAGGCACCCTTATGTTTTTCTAAATGCTCTGTTATTTCTGAAATATTGAAGTATTATTACTCAATGTAAAAAATACTTTTAAAATATGTGATGCATTTCAAAATGAAATATTACTCAACCAATAAACATATGAAATTCATAAGTAAATCAATAGAGGTAGAAATAAAAATATCATCCTGAGTGAGATAACCTATAGCCAAAAAAGATAAATATAGCATATATTTGCTTATATGTAGTTGTTAGCTGTTAACTCCTCAATAAGCAACCTAAAATCTATATAACAGAAGAGGTCGGGTGCAGAAAAAAAATAATGTTAGGGTAAGTATTGATATCCTAATGAAGGGGAAATAGAATAGACAGCTGCAGATGGACAAGGAAGGGGTAGGAACGGGTGAAGCAAAGAGAAAGGGGAAGTAAAGAGGGGGAAAGTGAGGAAATATAGTGAGGCACAGCTAATACTAAGAGCCATTTGAGAGTTTGTATGGAAACCCAATACAGTAGATGCTCCTTAAAATGTAAACATATATGAAGATAATACAAATGAAATTGCCACATAATGGGGGGATGGAGCTACAACACAGGACATCTCTCATCAGCAAATAAAGCTTCCAGTGACAAAGAGACCCCCACTGAAACTCTCCAACAGCCCAGAATATTTCCGAGGCTCTTGTCTATCCTCCACATACAGATGGAAATGTCCTACTACTGAAGAGGACAGCTACACAACTCATTGAACATGCAGGATTCAAGCTTGGTGCTTACCTAGAGCCTTCACCACTTTTGATTAGTGTTTATCATATTGGAAGGTATTTTGTACGGTACCAAAGTAGAAATGAACATCAAACTCTTTGATCTACAATGAAGAGCTGCCCTCAACATGCCCTAGTATATTGGTGGCTAAAAGCTTGTGTAAGTAACCAACATATATAATGGTAGTTAAGGCTCACTCCATGAGATGAAATTTATACCCTGCACTTCTTTGGTCACCAAGAACTTGAGACCTAATATGTCATGGACCTAAGAGAAAACCACATACTATTATTGTGCTAATGAAACAGCCATAAAATTATTCCTAACAGCATTCTGCTATACTCATAGATCATCAGAAAAATCTTCCTCTTGGAAACAAATACAGAAACCCACAGCTGAACAACGCACAGAGAGTGAGAGTCCTTGCAACACTACAGGTACTCCAAATTAAATATGCAAACCTCAAATCTTAATGCTATGATTCACATATGAGTAAGAACATGTCATATTTGTCTTTCTCAGTCTGTGTTTTCTCACTCAGTATGCTTTCCAGATCTGTCTATTGACCTAATATTCAATTAAAAATTCACAGGGAAAAGAACTATAATAACCCCTGAAATAAATACTTTTTTGAATGAGTATCATTTTTAATCTTCACATAGCAACTCAGTTTTAGAATCAGTATTATTTTACTTGCAATAACATCTGCTATTCACTCATAGACTTTGCCTATAACAAAGATTTTTAATAGGTTACAAAAATGTGATCTTGGAGAAAAATATAGTGATTTCATCCCATCAGAGTTAATTACCAAGAGCATTGCTACCACATCCTGGATGGCTTTTTTCTATAATTTACATCTTTCTTTGGAAATGAGTCTCTGAAACCTAATCAGAACAGTTAACCTATGAACAGAAATATTTTAGTTGGCTTGTTTCCTTAGTATGCTGAAATAATTGTCATATCTGGGAGATTTCCTAGTTATTATTCTATAACTTTATAGAGAACCATAGGAAGAAAAATAAAAAATTATGCATGTAATTTTTCTTCATGCATTCTCCATCCCTGAAAATCTAGAAAAGGAAATATAAATAGGAGACATTTCAAATCAATACTCTTATGTGTAAATTAAGTCAGATGTATGTTTCTACAAATCATTTCAAATGGGTATTATGTCAAATCTATAGACAGATTTTGGTAGCATGGACATTTTAACAATATTAATCTTACTGATCCATAAACATGTGAGGTCTTTTCTTCTTCTTATATTTTCTCCAATTTACTTTTCCATAGATTTAACATTTTTACTGCTCAAGTCTTTTACTTCCTTGGCTACATTTACTCCAAGATATAGGCACAGTTGAAACTGTTGAGAATGGTACTGGTTCCCTGATTTATTTTTCAATATTATTGTTATTTTTATTGAAAGGTTACCAAATTCTGTGTGTTAATTTTTTTTATCTTGCTATTGTATTAAATGTATTTATTAGCTGTAGGAGTTTTCTGATGGAATCATTAGAGTATTTTATGTATAGATTTATATCTCTTGTAAGTAAGGATACTTTGAATCCTTCCTTTTCTATTTGTCTGTTTCTCATTTGTCTTACTACTGTAAGGTTTCAAGTACTATGTTGAACAGAAAAGGAGAGGAACCAAGAATGGACATCTTTGCTTTGTTTCTGACTTTAGTGAAAATACATTTAAAAAGGTGTTGGCTATGGACTTTTTGGATATTATCTGTATTAAACAGAAGTATGTTTCCTGTTGCTATTGATTTTCTGAGTCTTTTTATCATGAGGTGATATTGGCTTTCTTTTTCAGAGATCTTTCCTGCATCTAATGAGAAAATTATGTGCTTTCTGTCCTTGAGTCTTTTTGTGTGGCAGATTATCATTATTGATTTGTCTTTGTTTAACAACCCCTTCATTTCTGCGTAAATTTATAAGTGGTATATTATGCATGAAAAGGAAGTTACAAGATTTTGTACACAAATGTATAGATCTGGAAACATTCACTCTGAGTGAGGAAACAAAACCCAGTAAGGCAAATATTGTACATTTTTATCATTTGTGGATGTTCAGATTTAAGTGTTCAGATATATGTGTTTCATTTTGAATACCACTGGAAGTCTGAAAATTAGTAAAGTGTCATGGGGGAAAGTGAGCTTTCTCTGGATGGGAGATTGAAAGTGGTGATTTTAAAAAGGGAAGGTTAACTGGGCATAATGGAATAGGGATAGTTAAATTGGAATGGGAGAAGGGGTTGCAAATAGTGATATGGAAAGGTATAAATAACACTAAATATTTTTCAAAAATGTCATGTGGAAATTTACTATTGTAGAAACACTAAATACTTTTAAAAAATGTCATTGTAGTAAATAATAGTAGATTTCCACATGAAACACATGAATTCGTATATATATGTCCTGTTGAAATGGAGTTATTTTATTTGTGGAGAGACTGTCTCTACTAGATACTGCAGGCTAAGAAAAAGCTTAATTCCAGAACTGGGTTACTTCCTTTAGTTTTATTTTCTGGTTAGATCCCATAGATACCTAGAATATATGCTATTGCCCTTGATCTTGGTCGCCGCCCAAAAATTGATAGTAAGATCTTATTGCTGAAGATACTAACAAATTGAGTCCTCAAATGTGGAGAAATCAAGCTACTCACCTGAAAGCTTTATCTGTATAGACTAGCTTTCATAGTGCTATGCACACTACCAGAGAAGAAATGCAATCATTAGTCTTAACCTGCTGTGAACTCTAGAAGACCAGATTTGAAAGGCAAGATCACTGGTGTAATAGGGCAATAAACATCATAGGAGAAACCAACCACACCCAGGCTAGGTCTAAGGCAGCTGCACAAGATGAAACTCCAGCCTCTCACAACTACTGGGCAAAGAACCTATGTCTAGACAAGCCCTAGGGTAGAAGCTACCTCTATTATTTTGCCAAATTGACACGGAATAAAACCAGCTCAACCTCATTATACTTGTATGTTAATCTGCTTTTCAATCTCTTCAGAGAAATTTCTGATTTTAGTAGATCACAATTAACATAGAGACCTACAACTGGTCAAATTTCAGAGAATAAGATTCTATAAAATGCTTAGCTTTAACTGGTATATCTTCATCAAACCATCTCCTCCATAAGCTCAATAATTGCAGAAGAGAGGACAACAGGATTGCAAGAGCAATGAAGGGATGGTGGACAGTTACATTGAAAAATTATATTCCTGACATGGCAGGCTAGCTGAACATATGAACTCAAAGTGGTTGTAGCACCATAAAACAAGACCTGTTGAAGTTCAAGCCAGAGAAAAAGTCCAATCAAGGAGATGGAATTTAGGCATGAAGTTCCACTCCCTAACTGAGCAACTATTGACAATTTGCTGGGACAGGGATAATCAAGGTTAAGAGAATAGCCCTTGGTAAGTCAACAATGCTCCCACAGAAGGCCACACATCCAGGAGTATATGAGCAGTACAAGTTTGGGTGTCTGGGGGAAGGGGAATAGATCATTGAGGAGTTGACAAAGGTGAATATAGAAACAGCATACATCGTATGAAGTTTTCAAAAAGAGTTATAAAAAATGAGAACAATTAATTTGGAAAACAAAGATGGAACCATTTTTAATGAGATATATTCATGCATCCTTAGGCCATAGAGAGGTATGCTAACTTGACATATTTATACAATGTATAAAGTCAT
Source organism: Ondatra zibethicus (assembly GCA_004026605.1). Classification (NCBI taxonomy): domain Eukaryota; kingdom Metazoa; phylum Chordata; class Mammalia; order Rodentia; family Cricetidae; genus Ondatra; species Ondatra zibethicus. The sequence continues at coordinate 21,229 of PVIU01016941.1, forward strand.
TGCAATGTCTGTAAAAAGCAAATAATTGGAGTAATAAATCAAACTGCAATCAGCAAATTTTATGTGCTCATATCATAAACACCTAACGTAACTAAAAGAAAAACAAATATCCTTCAGGATAATTCAGAAATACACATTTTATAAGCTATGTCTTCTTGAGAACTTTTAGTTAACATTAACACTATAAAGGCTTTGTGAATTGGTATAATGAAAAATCCCATTTTTTATTATCCTATCATTTCCAAATCTATCTGACCTAGAAGTTATTTCTTTGTAGAATACTGATTAACAACCAAAGAAACTTTTGTTATATTGTTGATTTAGAGAATTTGTGTGCAAGAT
>PVIU01016941.1:21670-43465 GCA_004026605.1 Ondatra zibethicus
TTTTTTTTTTTTTTTTTTTTTTTTTTTTTTTTTTTTTTTTTTTTTTTTTTTTTTTTTTTTTTTTTTTTTTTTTTTTTTTTTTTTTTTTTTTTTTTTTTTTTTTTTTTTTTTTTTTTTTTTTTTTTTACATTTCTGTGATTTAAAAAGATGACCAAAATGAACTTAGGGGAGGAAAAAGTTCATTGTATCTTACATGTTATACTTTGCCATTGAGGGAGCCAGAGCAGAAACTCAAGGGGTAGTTTGAAGAAGAAATCATAGAAATATACTGCTTTTTTGGCTTTCTCTCTTGTTCTCGAATAACTAGAATATGCTCAGCATAACAGCTGAGTAGGAGTAGGATGGACTCTCTTTCATTGAAGAAATACAATCTACCATAGACATGCTCACAGGCCAATCTAATCTAGGAAATCATCAGTTGAGATTTCCTATTCAGATGACTCTAGGCTGTGAGATGTTGACAATTAATACTAGCTAGGACACTCCACCCCTTGACCACTTCACAGCACAACTATGTCATTATTGAATAATACATTTTCAATTCCTTATTTCCATAATTTCATGTTAATTTTATAGTATAAAAAACACTACAACTTTAAAAGTCTTGCAGTCTTTAAATAATTTTGACATTTTTTTTCAAGACAGGGTTTCTCTGTAGCTTTTGGGGCCTGTCCTGGAACTAGCTTTTGTATACAAGACCGACCTCAAACTCACAGAGATTGCCTGCCTCTGCCTCCCAAGGGCTGGAATTAAAGGTGTGCACCACCACCGCCCAGCCTAATTTTGACATTTTATAAGCCAAATGTCTTCAAATGTTTAGTTTCTTAAATGTAGGCTCATTTAAGAAAAAAAAATGATATAATTTCTTATTCAGAAAGAGAAAACCTCAAAATATCAAAAACAATCAAAGCAAAGTAAAACAATCCAGTAGTGAAATTCAAATCCTGCAGCTCAGTGTCTAGTACACAGAAATATATAAATCAACCCTGCTATGCCAGTTTATTGTTGCTTACATAAAACACTTGGTATTGGATAACTAACTAGGGAGCTCTTAAGGAAAATACTGTCTTCCACTCTCAAAAATCATTAGTTGCTTATAGTTCTTTGTCTAGATATGGGACTCAGTAATATTTCCTATTTCCCTATTAGCTTGAATATTGAGATTGTCATTTTTAGGACTTGTTAGACATCAATATGGGTGGGGAATCATGGGTATTGCTTCACTGTAATTTCTAGGAAACACAATGTCATAGCAAATTTTCTGCTTCTCTGGATCTTAACAATTTTTGTTTCCTCTTTTGTGATATTCCCTAAACCTTGGATTCAGGATTTGTTCTGTAAATATACCATTTAGGTATGGACACCCATGATCATTTGTTCTCTGCATTTTGACCAGTTGAAGATTTCTATAACATTTCTGTCTGTTTCAAAGAGAAGCTTCTTTGATGAGGAGTGAGTACTACAGTTATCTGGGGTAATAAAAATAAACTCTAGAATGCAATCAGGAATTTTGATGTCCTGATAAATTTGTGGTAGTTAAGTTCTCCTCTAAGACCCATGACCTCAAGAGCATGATTAGTTGGTTAGTTTTTCAGAAATAGATATGCTTATTTCTCACCTGTTGAGCAGGCTATTGTCCAATTAGATATGATGTTATGCCACTTAGACTGACAAACTAACAAAAAACATATTTTGAGTTTTGGGTTAGGGATGTCCAAGAGATTATCCAGATAATATTCGGTTATTACTTTTTGTTGCCTTTTGTTCCCTTTTAGAGGTAGAAAATAAGTCTCCATTGCTGAAGACACCACCAGCAGTAGACCACAGGACTTGAAGGAACTGAGATGGATATGGACTGAAAGCCTCCTTCCTAAGGTATAGCTTTCATAATACCAGAACGTGGTAGGGAAGCTTCCCACAGAAGGAAACAATTCATAGTCTTAATACCAATTTGCGAGACCCATGAACCACAAAAATAATCATCATTTCAAGATGCTCTTAAAGGTATAGTGGCCATATGTACAACAGTAGCATTCCTACCTTGGTGCTGAAACATTTTTCTTTATTAAAACAAATTGATGGCCTAATCTGTTGTGCTTTCACAATATTTGTGTATTGCAACTATAATCCTCCCAATAATTATATTTGTAAGTAGTTTTATCATTCTTCATTAATATGTATTAAAATTCATGTACAGATGTAGCTATTTGAGAGTTTTGATCCATATTAGGACAGTAATGAGGTAGATAAAATTTTTTAAGCTAAGTGGATCAATTAATATCATTATCTAATTACAATTTCTGTGATAAAGATTCTATCTTTGAATATTTCATAGACAAAAGCTATTAATTAATTACAGCTGTAAACAAATTGAAGTATCAGCATTATAAATCAAATGATTATATATATAATGTAACTTCTTTTTAATTAATGAAAACTAATTTTAAGTAGATATTTTGGTTAGTAGCTGTTATTTCAGGCAGTACAGAAAAGAATTAGTACCCAGGTTGAATTTGAAGGATAGATAGGAATAAGAATAGAGTTTCAACCTAAAAACTTATGGTGAACTTTTCTGCTATGCAAATTTTATCTTATAATAGCTTCATTAATTCTTGGATATAGCTAAGCACATATTATTTTCATGTGTACATGAAACTATATTTCTTTTTTATTGATTTTTATTGAGCTCTACATTTTTCTCTGCTCTCATCCCTGCCTCTCCTTTTCTCTTCAACCCTCTCCCAAGGTCCCCATGCTCCCAATTTACTCAGGAGATCTTGTCTTTTTCTACTTCCCATATAGATTAAATCTATGTATCTCTCTCTTAGGGTCCTCTGGGACTGTGATTTGTGGGCTGGTTTTCTTTGTTTTATGTTTAAAAAATCACTCATGAGTGAGTACATATGATAATTGTCTTTTTATTTCATCACATTATTGTTAGTAAATCTAATGTATGACATTGGTTTTAAAGAGAAACTCTATTTAGTATATAATACATTCTCCATAATGTAAAAAGCATTAATACAAGATTAATTGTTTTCATAATGATATGTTGGCAATAACTTTTTTGCAAGCTATATAGCTTTTCATATATTCCCAGTTTACTGCTCAAGTAAAGAAAGGTGATCTTAATGTAGTACATAAATCAGATTTCAGGTAAATGAACACTGATGGGATAAGGAAGGGTATTTACTTTTAAAATTTTGAACTTTCAAGTCTTTGAGTAACATATAGCACACCACCACCATTAAAAATAATTATACATTACATTTTCATAGATTAAGTTATCTATGTAATTATTGCATTGGAAACCAAAACTATGATTTTTAGGTGATTTTTTTTCTCTTGATACTTGGTTATTACAGCTGTATACTGTAAGAGCAATCACATGCTTCACTTCTTCACTGAAATTTCTGTCATTCAACTAAGAAACAACAAGTTCTTCTTTAGTATTTTTCCTTAGCAAGCTTGTAAAGGCATACCTATCTTTAATATTTACATAAGAAGGTTTGAAACCATCTAGGGTACAATATGATTTACTGTTAAAAACATCTATTGTGGTTACTCTGGTTTTAAGAAAATAAAACTGAAAACTCACCCTAACAGTTTTTCCTGAGACAAAATTGGAACAAGTTGACAGTAGCCATAATGTAACTAAATGTAAAAACTATTATCCAACAATATATGAATGTGAATATACACCCACTGTGTTTTGAAAAGGATGAATCATTCTTATTTTAATAGAAACATGGCCTGCAACATTTAAATTTACAGTAATTATAGTTTCATTAATAATAATTGGAATATTCAAGCACATTTCAAATATTCCTTTTTGAAACTCAGTGACGACCTCTTCCATTATGAACTACTTAAGAGTAAATTAAACTTAATTTGGAAGGTAAATTGCATCTATTTACCTCTTACTACATAACATTGATTTTTCTAATGGAGAAACAAATTTAAGGCTTACCATGTCTGCCAAATATGTGGCTATCTGTACAAATTCAGATAGTTGATGTATTTTCTTAATATGAAGTTGTTTTCCCTCATAGCTTAAGTTTCAAATATCAAAATTATAAAAATATCTGAAATGAGAATGAAAGCAGCTAAGCTCTAGTCTTAGCTTGGAGAACAAGCTAAGGAAACAGTAAATATTTTGAGAATCTATATTTTGAGAAGATATATCCTCCTATGTAAAATGAAGAGTCAGGTTATTATGCAATCTTTGAAGTTAGTTCTGACATTAAGAGAAGATTGCTTAGCAGATTTGTCATTCATTACCAAAGAAACTCCATTTAGTAACATATGCCCCCAAGCTCTGCTAGATGTAATATACAATGTGAAAAAATACAGAACATACCATCCTTTTGACTATGACATATATGGTCTTTAAAGGCTGAAATAATACATTTATCTGATTTTAAAGCAAAGCAAAAGCTAGCTTTAAATTAAATATTTCATTTTCTTGCTCATGTTGATAAGGTTGGCAAACTATATATATTAGTTCTTTTTCTGTATGCAGTTGGCATAGAACTTTAATTGCATGATTTCCATGCTGTTCAATGCAGTTAAAACCAAAAGTTAACATGAGTTAAGAATAAAAATATCATTTGATTCCTATCAACACTAATAGTTAAAGAAAGCTTTGAAATTTCTTTTTTTTTTGAAATTATAACATTCTCTTTATAAACACTGTTTTTGATGGACAGCAGATTAGCAATATAAATCAAGAGTTTCGCTATTATTATTTCTACAAATCAACTTAGTATTATTCACCCAAATCATAGAATTACATGTCATTCTTTTTTTTTCCATACATTGTTTTGTTTTATTTTTTCCATTCAAGAACATAATTGAAATTTCTAAAAGAAAGATGATACCTGAACTGCAAAGACAGGCGCCAATACCATGCATTAGAATGTTGCTGCACTGCCACTTAGTGGCAGCCTTATGAAACTTAATTAGGTTAGGATGCTTAGTAAGTAGATCCTTACTAAATACAAAATACAGATATTTTGTATTTTACAGAATACATGAATGTAGCTCTCTGCTATCAAACATAACTATGTCAAAGTGAAAAGTATTTATACAAGTGTTAGATTTATAAAACCAAAGGTATGTCCTTATGGAAAGGGCCTGACAAGTGAACATCATAGCATAGTTACTAAAAGTAGTTTTATATAATGTATAATATATACATTTTGAAAAAAAATAATTAATTATAAAGCCAAGCAATAGTCCTCTACTCAAAAGTCACAGTAGTAAAATGATGAAAGTAACACGTAAAGTAATAGTTTTATTTGACCTGCAAAATAATTTTTGCACCAGTGGGATAATTATCTCTAAAACAAAAACATGTAAAAACATATTTGTTGGCGTCTTCACCTCATTTCCCCGAATGATCCTGGAAAACATGGAAAAGCACATGTAGAAAATTTGAACTGTATCTGTATCTCTTACACTGCTTAATATTCAGTCAAAATGGGCACATATCTTACTGTAAGAAAAGCATTAAACTCCTAAGAGGGAGCATAAGGCAAGCACCTCAAGATATTGGCATAGGCAATGATTGCCTGAGTATGAATACAACAGTTCAAATAGATAAAAATTTAAATAATGAAATCCACCAAATTAAATATTTCTACATACCAAAGGACATCAATTACAGAATGGATCGACAGCCTATTAGGAGAAAATCTTTGACATCTATTCAACTTAAAATGGATTAATAACTATAACGTACGAGGAATTCAAATAATTTTAAAAATATTCTAATTGGCATATGGTATGATAGTCTGAACAGCCTCCTTTTGATAGAATAAACTCAGGTGGTCAATAAATATGTGCACAAATGTTCAACATCCTTTGTCACTGAGGAAAAATAATCAATCCTTTGCCAAGATATCATCTCACACTTGTCAGTATAGCTATAAACAAAATAAAGCAAATGAAACATCACAAATGTTGGTGTGGTTGTATGGGAAAAGGATGATTGTTATCGACTGTAATTAGTCTTTCTAATATTTTAAAAATATGGAGATTCCTTAATAGTAAAAATGGTTCTACCATCACATCCAGATATAACACTTCAGAAGATGTTCTTTAAAATAAAGTCAATGTACAATCTTCCTACCATACTACTCATGTTTATTTTTTCAATACCCATAGTAATCTCTCCAGGTGATGGTGAAAAGATTAGTGAATAAAATGCATATATATATATGTATATTATTCAACAATGAAAGAATGAAATATTATCTGTCACTGGGAGAAAAAAAATGGGTACACCTCAAAGTCACCATTTAAAATGTTTGCAGGACATGGTAGTTCATGTCTTTATATGCAACACTTGGGAAGCAGAGATAGAAAAACCTCTCTGAGTTCGAGGCCAAACTGGTCTACATAATAGGTTCTAGAACAGCTAGGATTATACAGAGAACCCCTCTCTTGAAAAACAAAAACAAAAATTTACCATACATAAACAAATTAGTATCAGATGTTTTCTCTCACATGTAGAATAAAATATATAAATTAGAAAATTGTTCACTAGAAAATAGGAGACCAACTATTTGGGAAGGAGAATAGGACTGGGACCAGAGAAAGAAGTAAAAGAACAAAATAGCTGTGTATGTATAATGTAATTGTGACACATACCTACTGAGTTTGTTTGCATATAACCATTTATTTTACCCAATTATAAGGGTACCTGTGATACTCAATATAATGCTTCTACAGAAGCTTTTCAGACACTCAAAACCTGAGATATTCATTACTTTACAGGTAATCAGACTTAACCCGTGGCCACGTATGTAGCAATTTTACCTTTCAATTAAGTAAAATAAGACAATGACAGTCAATTCAGAGCTTAATATATAAGGTAGAAAATGATGGTTTACAAGTAAATTTCTAAACTTGTATTATGTTAAACTATTTTATACAAATAATGGAAGGGTTTGGTGTGATAATTTTAGTTACAAAAGTTTGCTAAACAAGTATGGAAAAAATATGATGACTTTCTATCCTTTCTCTGTAACTTTTGTTTTTACTGTCAAAGGCAACAATGGCTGATATTTAAGGACACGTTATTTCACTTAATTATGTAAGCATTTCTATCATAATGATTGTACGTACCTTCATATACATGAAATAAAATTTGCTTCACTTGACCTGTGCTTTCTCTCTGGCAAGATTTAATTTAGTGTGTTAAGTTGTGTGATGGTGAGCCCGAGTTTCCCTGAATAAACAGATATTTATGAATGTAGGTGGTTCCTTAAATTCTTTTATTACTGAGTGAAGTTGCTATGTATCTTTTTCTGGTGTGGGAAATTACAGATGTCATTCAAATTTTATTCTCGAGTTAAAAATTAAGAAACCATTTTTTTGCATGTGCTTTCATGAGAATGAAGTGATATAGGGAAACAGACATTCAGATCATACAAGTGATTTCTTGTTTATCACTGAGTACTTATTAACTTTAAGCTTGTAACCATTTTATATTTCTTTATGACCAAATTGCATTGATTTTTTAAGAAAAATGTTTAATTTGTCATGGTGAATCAAAGATAGGACAAAGTAGCACAATTGTAAGAGAGTGTAAATTGGAAGTAAAGTTTGTCTGTGGTACACACACACACACACACACACACACACATATATCAGTTTTTTAAAAATAAATTAAATATGACATGATAAAATTTAGAAAATATTTTGAAATTAATAGACATTTAAAAATTTGTGATATCTATCAATGTCTCTCTTAGAAGTTAATTTATAGCATTAAATTAATGTACAAAAAGAAGAAATGTTAGAATTTAATAATCTATATATTCATCTCAAAAAGTGAAACAACAAAATCCATTAAAATAAAGGAGTAATAAAATCAAAAATTACTGAACAGGTAGTCATATAAGAATAATTTGAGAAAAATACATTACTCCTTTGCAAACAATTGATGTTCACCTGTTAATATTAATGGATAAAATACAATCTGATGATATGAAATGTAATTTATTATGAAGAAATTAAATATAGAATGTGAGGGTTATATGAAAAATTCCAATAAATTCAAACAAGTATACAAATATAAGTAAATGTATATAAACATTTTTGATTAACCCAAGCCTGCAATGAACCCTTTGATCTGCAATGGTGTTATTCCTGCAAGATATGCTTGGGCAATAGCGGTGCAAACTTTTGGGAGTAACCACCCAATCTCTGATTTTATTTAACACCCACTTCATGAGATAAACCCATTAATCTATCTATTTAACATTGTATCTCAAATTCCAGTCTCTAAAGCAAAACGAGAATGGAAAAATGAAAAATAAAAATAATAATTCACCATAAGAAAAAAATTCAACAATTCATATACTGTATGGTTAAGAATGTAACTATCCAAAAACTTGTTCTAAGTAATAAAGTACTTAAAAGTGCCAAGGATCTGGTCTTGTATATATTAACAATGAATTACCTGAAGAATGAATAAAATAGAGGTGCATAATTGTTTTACAGTTAGAACACTAAATAGTGCCATGATGAGCATTCTCCTTAGCATATCTAACATGCTCTTGAAAGCCAAATAATAATCATATTTAGGTTTGGGTGAAAATTAACAAGATTCTTTTATAATGTTTATAAAATAGAACCAAAAATAAATAACAATCTTGAAGGATCTTCTAAAAGAAAACAAGAACGATTATATAACTAAAATTTAGATAATTTTTTTAGTGCTGCTAACAACAAACCAGCACACATAGAAATTACTGTAAATAATCAATACTCCCACCATGAAACATGAACATTTCATCAAAAAAGTAAAAGTTTAATTATTTCATACAATTATACCCGTTCTTTACATTTATTGAGGAAAACTATAATGTACATTCCAAGGGGATATTTGCTTTCCTATTATGTTGTAGTATTGTAGGAATGCATCTTGGAAGAATTGGGGGAGGGATTAGGTATAATTAAAACACTTCACATGAAATTCTCAAAGAAATAATAATAAAATTTAAAAATGTCATTATTTGTATGTAAAATTCTCAAACATTAAAAAGGAAAAAAAGTTACAGAAAATTCCTTAATGTCCACGAATGATGAACTGAAGATGAAAATGTGATCACACACACACATGCACACACATGCACACATACACAATAGAATATGAGTCAACGTTAAAGATGAAGGAAATTCTGACATTGTGACAAGGAAAGAACTAGGAGTATTTGGCTAAAATAAATAGTACCAAGACAGAAAAAGAAACATATTATTCCATTTATATGTCTGATATAACAACATCACTTTAGAAAAGCAGACAATCTGGACAGTGGTGGCGCATGCCTTTAATCCCAGCACTGGAGAGGCAGAGGCAGGTGGATCTCTGTGAGTTCAAGGCCAACCTGGCCTACAAGAGCTACTTCCAGGACAGGCTCCAAAGCTACAGAGAAACCTTGTCTGGAAAAAAAAAAAACAAAAACAAAGAAAAGCAGACAAGACAATCATGATTGCAAAGGACCAGAGAAGGGAGAAAACTTAGGAGTAGTTGTTCAAAGTATAAAGTTGGAAGTTATGCACTTTAATTAAGTTTAGGAGATTTACTGCAAAACTTAGGGCTTCTGATTAAAAAACAATATTTTTATATACTTAAAACGTTGCTATGAGGAAAACATATTGCATTCTCCTATCACAAAAGAAAAAAATAAATGAAATTAAACAAGCGAATACTTTGGAAGATAATGAATAAGTTTTTTGCATTAATTGTTTTGCAAATTTTACAAGTATCCTTTTCTCTAAATGGAGCAACTTGTATGTGTGGACTTAAAATATGAATATTAAGTTTCCAAGCAATACATCAAATAAAGTAATGTTAGTCATACTCTAAATGAAAAGTTAAAATAAAGGAAATTCTAAGCAATGACAGCAGCTAAGAAATCTCCTTTTATATAGGGACAATGGAAAGATTATTTGCATAGACCAAACGCATTTTATGTTTATATATGATCTGTTGTAATTGACTTTTGTTTAATTCCATCTCTCAGTAAGAAACTTGCTGGCAGGATAGGAATTTGAATTTCATTAACTGTGTTAAAGAGTGATAAAGATTTTGTAAATATTTTAATATCTTGGAAATAAGAAGAATTATGACCACTGGAGAAACTTAAAAAAATTTAATAGAATATAGAATTCCATGTTTCCTGAACACTGAAAGTTGAAAATATGTAATAATAGATACGTGTTTTCTGGGTTTCTAAAGAAAACCACTGGTATTTTGCAAATAGCATTTTATTTCATAAGTGAAAAGAGATTGTGTACTTGTATCTGTGTATCATACTCCTGACTTTGAATGCAAGTGAATTTTGTTTAAAAAAACTGAAAACTTCTTAAATTTGACAGCACCACCATTTATGCTTTGCTTCTCCTCTTAGTATAAATCACTAAAAGGGGAAGAAAGATGAAACATCAATGATAATAAGCTTTTTGTACATATTATTTGCCTGGTAATGTACAATAAATTAGACAGATATGTGTATTATTTTGTTCATTCTTAGTAAAAATACTTGTTATAATTGAGTTATTATTCTTTACCATACAGAAACAAAGGCATTGAAAACCAATGAAAATTCCACAAATAGCACAATGTAAAAACCTTCATGGGGGATATAGATAGAATTTTCAAATATGATTAAATAATAATTGTTATAAGGAACAAATTCTAATCAGGACTTCATCGATATCAAAATTCTGTTCATCAAATGACATACTACCAAGGAGAAGACAGTTTTAGACAATAATACACTTATTCAGAATGTATATGTATAATTTCCTATAGCTGTGATAAAACGGCATGATCAAGGCAACTTATAGAAGGAATGGTTTATTTGGACTTACAGGTTCAAAGCTATAAGAGTCCATGATAGTGGAGCAGAGTCATTTTGTCTCAAGTTGGAAGCTGAGAGCATTACATCTTGAACCACAAGCAGTAAACAGAGAGAGAAAGGATTTTGAGTGGCATGTGTCTTTAAAATCTCAGAACTTAGTCCTGCAGAGTTCTCCAGACACAAGAAAACTGCTGCACATATGAATTCACAGAAACTTTAGAAACACTCACAGAAAATGTACAGGTGAAAACCAGACAGGGTTCCAGTGTTTAAAGGGGAATTGGACATGGGCTCCTATCCCTAACCAAGAACATATACACAATTGATGCACACTGACAACGTAAATGTTAGTTTTCTCCAATGAAGCCTTAACTGAGTATATTAACCACATTTCAAGGGAGGCCCCTGGCTAAAACAAAAAAAAAAACAAAAACAAAAAAACAAAAACAAACAAACAAACAAAAAACTCAAGGGCATTTTTGTAAATTTTTTTTATCTTATATGGCTTTATTTTGGCTTTTTTTGTTTTATTTTATTGGTCTTTTGTTTGTATATTTCAGTTTCCATGTTTGTGTTTGTGTTGAATTTGTGTGAGTGTATGTTCCTTGCTTTGTTTCTGAATCTCTTTTCTTCTAAATTAGTGCACTCGCCAACATTCATTTCTTTTTATATGTGTGCTCATTTGCCCACAGTTTTGTGTTAATGTTTGCAATAGCTATGTTGTATTGAGAAAATATTGCTACTCATTCTCTAGCTTTTACCTTTCCTCTGAGGTGTGTTCTGTGTGTTAGAGGAGGTAAAACAGAGGATCCACTTAATATTGAACACTCGCTTGATACATATCTGTAGCATGATTAAGAAAAGCCCAAAGACAGTTACTGGTCTTCAACCTAAAGGTCAGAATAACAAAACGCCAACCTCTACCTCAGTTTGAAATGGCGATCCTGCCTCCAGGAACCTCAGAATGAGATTGTGTGTGAGAGCTGTCTCCTTCCATTTTATATTCCTCTCTAGTGCAAGGATTAAAGCCATGCATCATTACCATCCTGTTTCTATGGCCAATTAGTGTGGCTACTGGGATTAAAGGTGTGTGTTACCACTGCCTGCTCTGTAAGCCTAACTAGAGTGGTTGTTTTACTCTTTGATCTTCAAGCAAGCTTTATTTATTGAAATATAAGTGAAATATCACTACATATATCCTCAGCACATTAAGCAATTATTAGTCTTTATTTTAACTGTCAACTACTGCCAAAAGACCCTTCTCTGGTCAAGACTTAAAGCCAAAATAGTCTATAGGTGTAAACATGTATCTTTAGAAGGTCACTTAATTATATGTCCATTTAGCAAGACATTTGTAGTCACTTGCCTATTGGGCTCTATCTTCTTAGTTAAATGTTTTTAACTAGGTTTAGAGTATCAGGAATGCACTCCAACACATTCTGGAATATATAAAATGAAAATATTTTTTTCCAGACAGAGGTTCTCTGTAGTTTTGGAGCCTGTCCTGGAACTAGCTCTTGTAGACCAGGATGGCCTCTGCTTCCCAAGTGCGGGGATTAAAGGCGTGCACTGCCACCACCACCCAGCTCAAATACAAATTTTAAGTCATTGGTTTTACTAAAAACAACCATGCCACCATTGTAGCAGCGGACCTATCTTTCTTGGAAGGTCAGTATTGTACTATACATTGTCTATACCCCCAGTAAGAATGCTGATCACTTTTATCCTCCAGCAACTTCATAGCACCTTCTTGGATCACCATGAGTGATATGCAGTAAGGGGGAAACTTATAGCTCAGTTCCAGGTTCATTTTTCTGTGTTTGGTCTCTAAAATGGTTGTGTTTTTTCCAGCAATTAGCTCACACTCTATAGGTCAGGTGAACAATCAAGGACAGACAGAATATTCTCTATGTTTTGGGAGTCTATGGGACCTCCATGGCCAGCAACTTATGAGGGGAAGGTATCTCATATCTGGCACTGGGATTTTGGTTTGAAATCTTAGAACTTCTGGGGTCAACATTATTCACCCATACAGCGTAAACCTCTTCAAATTTCATTTGGTATTTTGGATCATATTTTAAGTTGGTTTGTCCTATATGGTCTCTTCATACATCCTTCATTTTGGATGACACTCTTACCAATGCCCATCTTTTTCTATAACACCATCTCTATACTCTTTTTACCATTAGCATTTTCTTCTTTACTTTGATATTACACATATTTTCTTATGCAACCCCTATCATTCTTACTACTACTACTACCTTTAAAACATGTCTCATTTCTTAATTGTTGGTGTTTAAATATCCCTTCTGACTTGAATACAGAAATCTAAAAATTTGAATCTAGTAATTATATATGTGAGGAAAGATATGGTATTTGTCATCCTGGTTCAAAGTTGTTTCATTCAGTATTATATTTTTAAGTTACATCAATTTTCCTGGAAATTTTAAAATTTCATTTCTTTTTGGTGTTGAATAGAATTCCAATGTGTAAATGTTTAGATTTTTGGTATATATTCATGAGCTGATAGAGATCTAATTGATCCATCTCTTAGCTATTGTAAGTAGAATAGCAATGAACTTTGATGTGTAGTCATGAGGAATAGTGTTCTTTAGGTATAGGACCAGAATCATTAAATTTGGATCCCATGGTAGCTCAATTTCTGTTGTGTATCCTCTACATTGATTTCTAATATACCTATACCAGATGTCACTCCCTCTGATGGTATATAAGGATTCCTTTTCCCTATATCCTTGTCAGCACTCATTGTCATTTGATTTCCTGATGACGGCCTGGAGAAAAGATAGAATCATTCACAAATTGTGACGGTAGAACTTGTAAAAGGATGAAAGTATACATCTCATATCACACACAACAACAACTCCAAATTGTATCAAGGACATTAAATAAAAATCTGAAGCTCTTAAACTATTAGAGAAAAATGTAAAGACTAAATCATAAAATATATCCATAGGTATAGGTAAGACTGTGTGAATAGGCGATGACAGAACCAGATTTAATCAATACCTAGCCACAAACCCAACCCTACACAAAGTACTAGAAGGAAAACTCCAAGCCAAGGAAGTTGGCTATATCAATAAAAGCACAGGCAATAGATGATCTCACAGCATCAAATCCAAAGAAGGGGAAAACACACAAAAGCGTCATGAACAACGAAAACTAAAATAACAGGAGATAGCGATCACTGGTCATTTATATCCCTTAATATAAATGGACTCAATTCATCTATAAAAAGACACAGGCTAAGAAATTCGCTATGAAAACAAAATCCATCCTTCTGCAGCATACAAGAAACATACCTCAACCTTAAAGACAGACATCACTTCAGAGTAAAGGGTTGAGGAAAATTTTTCCAATCAAATGGACCTAAGAAACAAGCTGGTATACCTATCCTAATATCTAACAAAATTGGTTTCCTATTAAAATCAATCAAAAGATACAAAGAAGGACGTTTCATATTAGTCACAGGAAAAACCCATCAAGAGGAAATCTCAATACTGAACATCTATGCCACAAATTCAAGAGCACTCTCATATGTAAAAGAGACACTAAAGCTTAAATCACATATTAAATGCCATATACTAATAGTGGGAGACTTCAACACCCTACTCTCACCGGCTGCCCAGCTAGCTTAGACCTGAAATAATCACATGGAAACTGTATTAATTAAATCACTGCTTGGCCCATTAGCTCTAGATTATTATTGGCTAACTCTTATATTAATTTAACCCATCTCCATTAATCTGTGCATCACCACAAGGTCGTGCCCTACCAGCAAAGTTTCAGCACATATGTCTCCAGTGGCGGCTCCGCGGCTTCTCTCTGACTCCTCCCTTCTTTCTCCCAGCATTCAGCCTAGCTTTCCCTGCCTACCTAAGTTCTGCCTTGCTATAAGTCTGAAGCAGTTTCTTTATTCATTAATGGTAATCACAGCACACAGAGGAGACTCCCATATCAATGGACAGGTCTGTCAGACAAAATTAACAGAAAAATAAGGGAACTTACAGATGTTATGATTCAAATGGACTTAGGAGACATCTATAGAACATTCCATCCAAACATAAAAAATATACCTTCTTCTCAGAACCTCATGGAACCTTCTCAAAAATTGACTACACTCTAGGTTGTTGGGCCAAAATTATCTCAGGGCCTGTAACTCAAGGCCTATAGGACAGAAAAAAAAAGCCTAGCTCGAGTATTTTGAGGTCTGTAGGACAGAGAAAAGCCTGGCTCAAGTTTGAGTGAGGATGAGACAGCAAAAATTAGGTAGAAGCCCCTCCAGTCAGAGGGAGGGTTTGGCTGTCTCTCATTGGATGGAGGTACCTCCACATCACACCATGTCACTTAAGCTATATAAGCTGATGCTCACAGTAATAAATTGAGTTCCTGCTTGGCTCGACTCTATATCATGTCTGATTGTCCTGTGTTGCAAGGCTGAAGAAGGGAATCCTAAGTTGTGGGGCTGCGGAATGGGTAGATAGTTCACTCACCTTTACCAGGGGAATATGGAGGCCCAGGCTATTTCAAAAACCTGTACTCCACAAAATTAGAAAACTTAAAGGAAATGGAAAACTTTCTGGATAAATATCACTTACCAAAATTAACTCAAGACCAGATTGGTAAATTAAATAGACCTATCACTGCTAAAGAAATAGAAACAGTCATGAAAAGTCTCCCAACTATGAAAAGCCCAGGATCAGATGGATTCAGCTCAGAATTACACAAGACTTTCAAAGAAGAACTAATACCAATACTATTCAAATTGTTACATATAATAGAAACAGAAGGAACATTGCCAAACACTTTTTATGAGACTACAATTACCCTGATATCCAAGCCACATAAAAACATTACTAAGAAAAAGAACTACATACCAATCTCTCTCATGAACATTGATGTAAACATATTCAATAAGATACTGGCAAATCAAAACCAAGAACACATCAGAAAAATCATCATGACCATGTTGGCTTCATCTCAAAGACGCAGGCATGGTTCAACATATGAAAATCTGTCAATGTAATCTACCATATAGACAAACTGAAAAATAAAAAAAAACACATGATCACCTCATTAGATGCTGAAAAAGTCTTTGAAAAAATATAACATCTCTTCATAATAAAGGTCTTGGAGAAAGCAGGAATACAAGCAACTTAACTAAACATAATAAAGAAAATATACAGCAAGCCAACACTTAACATCAAACTAAACGGAGAGAAACTCAAAACCATCCCACTGAAATAAAAAATAAGACAATGATGTCCATTCTCTTCACATTTATTCAATATAGTTCTTGAGGTTCTAGCTAGAACAATAAGACAATAAAAGGAGATGAAGGGGATACAAATTGAAAAAGAAGTCAAATACTCAGTATTTGTGGATGATATGATAGTTTACATAAGTGACCCCAAAACTCTACAAAAGAACTTCTACAACTCATGAACACTTTAAGTAATGTATCAGGATACAAGATTAACTCAAAAACATCTGTAGCCCTCCTTTACACAGATGATAAATGGGCTGAGAAAGAAATCAGAGAAACATCACCCTTCACCATAGCCACAAATAGCATATAATATCTCAGGTGCACCTCTAAGCAAACAAGTGGAAGACCTGTATGATGTGGGACTCACCTTTGTATGCTGTTATTACCATTAATGAATAAAGAAACTGCTTTGGACCTATCGTAGGGCAGAACTTAGCTAGGAAAGGAAAACTAAACTGAATGCTGCTAGGAAGAAGGCAGAGTCAGTGAGAAGCCATGGAGTCGCTGTCAGAGACAGATATGCAGAAACCTTGCTGGTAGGCCATGAGCTTCGTGGAAAAATTTAAAATAATGGAGGAGCGTTAAATTAAGATGTAAGAGTTAGCCAATAAGAAGCTAGAGCTAATGGGCCAAGCATTGATTTAATTAATACAGTTTCTGTGTGGATATTTTGGGACTGAGCAGCCAGGAACCAACAAGCAGGCTTCTACAACGCCTGTATGACAAAAACTTTCTGTCTTTGAATAAAGAAAATGAAGACATCATAAAATGAAAAGATCTTCCATGATATTGGTTAGGTAGAATTAACATAGTAAAAAAGGCAAACTTACCAAAAACAATCTACAGATTTAATGCAATGCCCAGCAAAATCTTCACAGACCTTGAAAGAAAAGTACTCAAACTTCATATGGAAAAGCAGAAAATCCAGGATAGCCATAACAATCCTGTACAACAAAGCGACTTCTGAAGGCATCACAATCCCTGACTTCAAACTCTACTACAGAGCTACAATACTGAAAACAGCCTCGTATTTGCATAAAAACAGACAGGAGGACCAATGGAACTGAATCGAAGACCAATATATTAATCCACACATCCACGAACACCTGATGTTTTACAAAGAAGCAAAAAAATATAAAATGGAAAAAAGAAAGCATATTTAACAAATGGTTCTGTCATGGATATCAACATGTAGAATAATGAAAATAGATCACCATGCACAAAACTCAAGTCCAAATGGATCAATGACCTCAACATAAAGGCAACCACACTGAATCTCACAGAGGAGAAAGTGGGAAGTAAACTTGAACGCATTGGCACAGGAGACCACTTCCTAAATATAACTCCAGTAGCACAGACACTGAGAGAAACAATTAATAAATAGGACCTCGTGAAACTGAGAAGCTTCTGTAAAGCAAAGGACACAGTCAACAAGACAAGAAAGCACCCTACAGAATGGAAAAAGATCTTCACCAACCCCACATGGAACAGAGGGCTGATCTCCAAAATATGCAATAACTCAAGACATTCATCATCAAAGAACAAATAGTCAAATAAAAAATGGAGTACAGACCTAAACATAGAACTCTCAACAGAGGAATCCAAAATGGCTGAAAGACACTTTAGGAAATGCTTAACAACCTTAGCCATCAGAGAAATGCAAATCAAAACAACTCTGAGATTCCACCTTATACCTATAAGAATGGCTAATATCAAAAACACTAATGCCAACATATGCTGCAGAGGATGTGGGGTAAAGGGAACACTTTTCCATTGCTGGTGGGAGTACAAACTGGTAGAGTCCCTTTGGATATCAATATGACAATTTCTCGGAAAATTAGGAAACAACCTTCCTCAAGACCCAGTAATACCACATTTGGGTATATACCCAAGGGATACTCAATCATACCACAAGGGCATGTGCTCAACTATGTTCATAGCAGCATTGTTTGTTATAGCCAGAAACTGGAAACAACTTAAATGACCCCCACCGAAGAATGGATAAGGAAAATGTGGTACATTTACACAATGGAGTGCTATACAGCAGAAAAAAATAACGACACCTTAAAATTTGCAGGCAAATGGATAGATCTAGAAAACAACATATTGAGTGAGGTAACCCAGACCCAGAAAAACAAATATCATATGTTCTCACTCATAAGTGGCTTTTATACATAAAGCAAAGAAAATCAGCCTGCCAATTCACAATCCCAGAGAACCTAGACAACAATGAGGACCCTAAGAGAGACATACGTGGATCTAATCTACATGGGAAGTAGAAAAAGACAAGATCTCCTGAGTAAATTGGGAGCATGGGGACCATAAAAGAGGATTGAAGGGTAGAGGAGAGGCAGAGAGGGGAGCATAGAAAAATGTATAGCTCAATTATATCAAAAAAGCAAAACCAAACTTTGTGAATAGAATCCAGACTGCTCAGGAAACAAGACAACTGACAAATGGGACCTTACAAAGTGAAAAGTCTTTTGTACAATAGAACAAATTGTCAGTTAAGAGGCAGTCTAAATAATCAAAGAAATTCTTTTCGAGGTCTGATAGAATGCTAATATGTATAATACACAAAAACTAAATACAAAAAAACAGAAACTGAACAACTCAATTAAAATTGACCATGGTTCTGAACAGAGATTTTCAAATAGCAGATAAAAATGGCAATACACATTCTCAAATACATTCAACATCTTTAGCCATCATTGAATTCTTTTAGCACAAATTTTGTGCTTGCTTAATTTTGTCTGAAAGTGTTCTGATGCTTCTTTTTAGCATGTGTTTTAAAACTGTAGTCCACCAGCTGTATTTATCATGAATGAGAATATGTTTTCAGGTGGAATATGTTTGCAACATAAATTCAGAAATAATGAAGCAAAAGCATAAATGACTGTTGTCATGTATGTCTGCTGTGTATAATGACACCTATTCCTTTAGTCGTATAAACATTCTAAAATCATACAATATTTTTGAAGTTCCTGTTGCAATTAAAAATTAGCTTTGATTGCTACAATACATATATTTGTTTTTTCAACAATCTGCAGGCTAGAGGTCTGAGATAAGGCTCAAATTTCCAATTTGGGGGAGGGCATTTACATTGGTTATCCAATGGCTGCATCTTCATTATCCTCCTTACATGATAATTCCTCAGTTTATGCAGGTAAATATCCATATAATGACACCCATAACATCTGATTAATACTCATATTGTTGTGCATCAATTTAACATTAATTATTATTCCAAACTTATGCTTATGAATATAGTTATAATGGTATTAGAACTTGAACATATTAACTATGGTAGCACAAAATTCTACTGACACCACACACCAGAAAGCATACATATGTGTGCATATACACAATAATATTTTCTTCTCATAATAAACATAGCAGAATGTAGTGAATTGCAGTTTTTGGCAGTTTCAAAATTCTTTATTTTAATTTTCTCACAATTATCCCAGGACTGTTTTCTTACTTTTATATATTGATTTCTAAGAAATAGCTTTCTTTTAAAAAGCACAGAATTTAACATAATGTAGCTTTCTTATAAATTCTCATGATAATCTTGTTACTCTAATTTCTTAATCTTATGTAATTATTAAGAAAGAGCTTTCTTATACAGAATAAAATCCAGATGATAGTTTCCTGTGCAACTACTTTTCCATAGATTTCATCTACTTTTACTTGTTTGGCATTTTTGAAATTGCCAAATCCATGGTTACTTATGCCTGTTTCAATACACTGTTGCCCTTTATAAGAGTACACTAATTTTACTGTCATGATCCAGTCAGACAAGTAAATTCTGACAGTGAATTATCATTTTCAATATTAACTAGCTGCTAGATTTAAATGGAACATTCCTTGGATGAAAAAAAAATAAGGGGGAATTCTTATGAAATTCTGAAATTTCAAGCATTGAAAAATATAAAAAAGCTTTGTATCATTTGAGTACCCATGTTTAAGTATGTAGACTCAATTTCTTCAAACCAAAATATTACATATTTCTGAAAAGGTAATTCATGCTTTTTCTATTGTAAAATGTTTCTTCTTTCCTAAAATATATCTGTTGCCAAAACATACTTGCTGAGGTAGAAATTCATAGCCATATTTTACTAGCAAATGAGAATGAAATGCTTCTACTTAATATTTTAGATAAAATGTTATATATTGGAAATAAAATGACAGTGAACACATCATAAAATAATTTAATACATTCATCTTCAGGAACAATTTATAGAAACATCCCATATGTAATTCTGTACAGTTATAGTTCATGAAATATTAAAATAGGAATATTTTTTTACATATTTTTATTTCCAAGACAATTTATATACAAAAATAATTTGTCTTTTTTTTATATAGAACATGAAATATTAACCTCAAAATTTATGTAAATGGATGTGTAACTAATGGTATGTTAAGTTATGAAAACTTATTTTAAACATGTACTACATGGTTTTTTATATTTTTTAAAATTTTGCATGCTTTCCTATTTTTTCAGAGAAAGAATTATTTGTTCCTAGAGATTACATCATTAGGCAAATATCATATGAATGACAAATAAACTGATATTACAACAAATTTCCTGCATCCTAGTTGAAGTGCTTCACCCTAGCAACAGTTTTCAGTTTAGAAATCAGATAGAAGGCTCTTACAATTTTCTACAACAACATTACACACTGATCCTTTTATTAACATTGATTTTTATTGAGCTCTACATTTTCTCTGCTTCCTTCCTGGACTCTCCCCTCCCCTTCAACACTCTCCCATGGTCCCCATGCTCCCAATTTACTTAGGAGATCTTGTCTTTTTCTACTTCCCATGTAGATTAGATCCAGGTATGTCTCTCTTAGGGTCCTCATTGTTGTTTAGGTTCTCTGGGATTATGATTTGTAGGCTGGTTTTCTTTGCTTTGTCTTTTAAAACCACTTATGAGTGAGTACATGTGATAATTGTCTTTCTGTGTCTGGGTAACCTCGCTTAAAATACTGTTTTCTAGCTCCATCCATTTTTCTGCAAAATTCAAGATGTCATTATTATTTTCTGCTGTGTAGTACTCCATTGTGTAAATGTATCACATTTTCCTTATCTATTCTTCAGTCGAGGGGCATTTAGGTTGTTTCCAGGTTCTGGCTATGACAAACAATGCTGCTATGATCATAGTTGAGCACATGTCCTTCTTACTGATCCTTTTAAATATAAGGAATATACCGCAGCAATGAGCATGGTGGAAAATGTCTTTGTAGTAGGATGTAGAATCTTACAGGCATGTGCCTAAAAATGGATTAGCTGGAACTTGTAGTGCAACTATTCCCAGATTCCTAAGGAACTGCCACACTGATTTTCATACTAACTATACATGCTTGTATTCCTAACAGCATTGAATGAGTGTCTCCCTTATTCCATATCTTTTGCAGCATAAGCTGTTGTTTTATTGATTTTGGTCCTTCTCACAAATGTAGCATGAATTTCAAAGCAGATTTGATTTGCATTTTTTTATTACTAAGCATGCTGAACATGCTTTACATGTTTCAGTTTAAGTGCTTAGATCCATATCTCATTTTTAATTGAGTTATTTTCTTGATGTCGCTTGCTGAGTTCTTTATATGTCTTAGATATGAACCC
>PVIU01016942.1:0-43368 GCA_004026605.1 Ondatra zibethicus
CTATTATTCCCCACCAAACACATAAAATGTCTACTTTTAATGCTAACCCTCTGTAATATATATGGTTGGACACAAATTTTCTCCCATTCCCTTTCTAATTCTATTTGTTCTGCAGTACAACCAAACTTCATTGAGATTCCACTCCTCCCTGTCAAGAAAGCCATCATAATGAGAAGAAAAAGTGTTCGAATAATGCAGGGATTGATCAAGAGAACTTGTATACAAACAATGGTATATAAAATAAAGCAAGTAGAGAAACAGTATATTGCTTCCTCAAAACCTAAAATTAAAATATTGCGGATCCAGATATAGCACTTCTTGGTTTATACTTCAAAAATCTAAATGGGATTACAGCAGAAACACCTGTACTTCCAAATATATTGTACCACTGTTCACAATAGCCAATGTATAATATCATCCAAGATGCCAATGAACATATAAGCAAGAAACGAAACCTTGTTTTAAGTACTCAAGATATTTTATTCAGCCATAAAACACTATCCTGTAGTCTATAGGAAAAAATGATGTATGAATATCATATTAAGGGAGAGAAGCCATACTGGAAAATAAGGCAAGTTTCCATATGCAGAACTAGATTCCAAATATATATTCCATATATATGTGTGTGAATGTGTATATACACTACACTTTATTGAAATAATCTTGAAACATCTATGTAAATATCTTGAAATAAGCCACATAGACATCTATTGCATAGTTCCTCTGATACGTACAATATAGGTTTTGTTAAAGGTCACAGATATAAAAGGAGGCTATTTGTGGGGGTGATGGAGCCAACTGGAGGGGAAAGTACACCAGACTGGGCAATGTATGAATATGATTAAAGTACCCAGTATTCATGGATAAAAATGCCATAATGAAGCACAACATACAGACAATACTCTTTGGTTTTCAAGATGTGTATGTGTGTTTCTGTGTGTGTATGACATATTTATATATTTGACATAAATAAATATGATCATATATGTCATATATGTGTTGTTGTATAATATTATAGCAACATTATTTTGGGATAATCTTTCTGTATTCTGTGTGACGATGTGTCTCTGTTTTACTTCACCTGCCTAAGATATCATCTGATTGATTTAATAAAGAGCTGAACAGTCAGTAGCTAGGCAGAAGAAGACAGATGGGACTTCTAGGTAGGGAAAGGATCTAAGGCTGGAGAGTCACGAGTCAGAGGTGGAAGAAATTGGATATCCAGTATTGAAGAGAGCTAATGAGCTGTAACATGAGGTCCTGCTTGTTGGGTTTCTGTCCCGCCTGGTTCCCTCAGCCATTAAGCCCCAAAGAAATCACACAGAGAGGTGTATATTAATGATAAACTGATTGGCCCATTAGCTCAGGCTTCGTATTAGCTCTTATAACTTATATTAACCCATTGTTCTTATCTATGTTAGCCACATGGCTCGGTACCTTTCTCAGCAGGGGAGGGTCACATCTTGCTTCTTTGGTGGTCTGGGAAGGAGTGGGGAAAGAGCCTCCTTCTTTCCAGAATACTCTTGTTCTTCTGGCCCCACCTTTACTTCCTGTCTGGTTGTCCCACCTATACTTCCTGCCTGGCCAATCAGCATTTATTTGAAACATGATTGACAGAATACAGACAATTCTCCCTCACCAATGAGCCATGTGGCAGAACATGGATTAATAAAAATAGGTTAATTTAACTTTTAAATGATAGTAGGAAGCAAGCCTAACCTAACGCCAAACTTTCATACCTAATCAGAAGTCTTTGTGTCTTTATTTGGGTGCTGAATGTCCCCATTGCACATTATGGCCTACTATACAGTAGCTCTTGCTTATGTTGGATGTACTAATTTATTTTAATATTTTTTTTTGTTTAAAATTAACTTCAGTGAAGAGAAGGAACACCTAGGCTTTGAATGTGCTCTCCAAGGTTTCATATATTTATGCAAGAATCTCTGAATTATCAACTGTTAGATTGTTTGTTTCATTGCCTGTCATTAGACTCCAAGCCTTAGGGTCTTAATGTTTCATACAGGGTCAAAACAAGGCAAAGATTAGCCTCCCAAGATCTAAAAATGGCCTTTTTTGTGACTCATTCTTAGCTGTTTTTTTCTGGTGCTTCAGTCTTAAACCATGGTTCTAAAGCGGCAAAACCTTTACAGCTGTCAATATTCTGGTGACTGAATGTCTGCTCTTCATCTCAGGTCATTAGATCAATTATTTTAGGGCTTAAAACCAGTGTTTCTGACATCTGAAATTTCCTTTTTTCCTCAGCAATCTTAACAATGTATTATTGGTTGGGAGTTTATTTCAGTTGTGAACCATTCTATATATGTTACATGTGAATTTTAAGTTTATTTTCAATATTTATACATTAAAAACATTTGTTTTAAAGGCAAATTTTAAACATTTTTCATTTTAATAGCACAAGAAATGGTCACAAGGTGTGCAGTGAAGTTAAAAATACTATGAATCTGTATTATAATATGTATGTGATTCAGTCATACAGCACTTGAAACTGAACACTTTTGCTCTATTTACGTGTTATATAATGAACATATCTTACATTTACAAAACAATAAAGAATCCTTGAAAGTTAAAACAAAGAACTCACACCTGCACAATTAATATCCGGAGATCCCCCAAAACTATCATAATATGCCATTGAGTTGCTCTGTGGGAGAGAAATGTAGGTAGAAAAGATTAAGATGTGTAAGTGTTCATTTAAAATTGTGTCAAAATGTTCATTGATTGAATTTCCCACTGCTTGAAATCATGACTCCAGTTTTTGTTTTTTTTCTGTACCTGGGTAAATAAATGGACCCTGACATACATTACAAGGAAAACAACATCACCCAGAATATTGAAATGAGAAGCAACCTAAAGGTTATAGAAACAGTATGCTTTTATCAAAATATTAACTTTCCAACACAGGCTTCCATTCAGGGACTGCACTGAATAAAGATAAACCTGGTACTTTTGTTTTGGTCATGTCTTCCTCAGATTCCAAGGAGAATCTGGTCCAGCTAACAGACCCTGTCTCTAGGGCTATAAAACTTCAGGTCACTCAGAGAATTAACTCTTTGTGACGTTGCATTCAAATCATTGTTTGAATTATTTAAACAAATAATAAATAAGCAAAATGATTGTTTGATCTTTTACAATACAGGTTTAGTGAATGAAAGGAGCTGACAGAAAATATATGAGCTTTAGAAAAGATGGCAGGATATTGAAAATAGGATGATGTATATTAAGTTTTGATTTTCAAAGATGTCAGGATACGCTTCATCAGAGTGAAGGGAAGAGACAAAAAAATTGACAATGATGGTTGGTCAGAGAACATCCCTACAGCTGTGGACTTTCAATGTGATTATACAGAGAATGAACTTGAAAAGGAATGTGGCTTCAACATTAAGGTATAACTTTTTATTATGTCACTGCCTTCTTTCCTTTTGTAAATTAAATTTTTCCGAAGACAGTTTTCAATGATGTGTGGCATTTGACAATTTTTTTTCTGTGTACTGAGAATTATGAGTGGGAATAAGTTGACCATTCATTGCTGTAAGTTGTAAATCTGCTTTTTAATATTTATAGATTGCTTTCTTTACAATGAAGTTCCACTTAGCTCAGTTGCTTCCAACTCTCTGCCTATTTATATGCTTTATTTCACTTACTGAATTCCATATGTTGAACTTTTCCTGCATTTCAGGGATAATTTGGCTATGTATATAATCATATATTTTGCTTTCAGGTATTTTATTGAGCACTTTGGGTCTATGTTCATCATGGGCGTCTTTCTTTCTTTCCTTCCTTCCTTCTTTCTTTCTTTCTTTCTTCCTTTCTTTCTTTATGGTGGTGTCTTTACTTGATATGGATATCAGAGTGATACTTGCTTAATAGAAAAACACTTGTGACTGCTAATTCTAGTGTTTTCTTTGTTTTTTGATTTTGTTTTTGTTTTGTTTTTTTTAATAAGGGAGGGTGCTAGTTTGTTTTGTTTCTTGAGTAGTTTCATAAGTATCATCAGTAGATTTTCATTGAAAACCTTGCAGAATTTTGCTGTGAATTCATTTAGCCCTGGACATTTCTGACTGGAATGCTTTGCATTACTATTTCTTTTTCTTTTTTTACTATTTAAATTTCCAAATTTGTTAGAAGTCTGTTTAGATTTTTTTTTTTTTTACTTCTTGATGAATTTTTTTTGGTTTTGCTGACTTTTGGAAGGAATCCACCCATTTCTTTTAGGTTTTCCAGCTTGATTAGTTGGAACTAGGATCTGTCAGTCTTCATTATATTCTATTGAACCAGTTCTTAGATTATCTGTTTTTTGTTTTATTTTGTTTTTTTGTAAATTTTCTTCAATTCTATTTCACTGATTTTTGCTCTTAATTTTTATTACTTATTGCTGTTGACTAGAATTATACTTGGTTTGTTCTTGTTTTTCCAATTTTTTGAATTCCATCATTGAACCATTTATCTATACTCTGAATTTTTTCATGTTGGCACTTAAAGCTATAGATTTCTCTTGAGAAACAATGTGTATGTATTTATATTTATTATACATGTGTATGTATTTTTTCACTCCATTTAGTTCCACAAAATTTTTTATTTCTTGCTTGGTTTCTTCTTTGAACTATCCACCATTCAGTAATGAGCTGTTTAATTTTCATGAATTTGTGTATTTACTGGATGTTTTCTGTAAATTTTATGTTATATTGTGTTGTGGTCAGATACAATGAGTGATTTTAATTCATCTGGATTTGTAAAGACTTGTTTTGTATCTCAGGATGTGGTATATTTTAGAAAAGATTCCATGTACTGCTGACTAGATTATAAATTATTTGATATCTGTGTTGGATATTCTATAGTTATCTATTTAATCCATTTAACACAGGGTGTCAATTAATTTTGATGTTTATTTATGCTTTGTCCATACAACCTGTCTATGGAAAAGTGGGCTATTGAAATTACCTTTTATTAATGGATTGATGTTAATCTGTTTCTTTATAACCAGTACTTAACTATTTATGAAACTGGGTGCTCTATAGTATGGTGCATATATATTAGGATAGTGATGCCTTCTTCATCATTTCCTTGATTTGAATTAAAATTATCTCTTTTAATTAACTTCAGTTTAAACTTTATTTTGTCAGCTAACAGGATAACAATGCCTGCTTGTTTCCTAAATTCATTTAATTGGAGTACTTTTCTCTGTTCTTTTAGTCTAAGGTGGTGCCTATCTTTAAAAATAATATATATTTCTTGTAGACAATTAATAGATGGATTTTATGTCTTGATATGTTGAATCAGTCTATGTCCTTTGATCAGAGAATTGAGGCCACTGATATTTAATGTTATTGAAATATGTGTGATTGTGCTCATAATGCTGAACTTTTTTCCTGATAATTTTTTATTACTTTATAAATAATCCCAATCAAAATTTTCACTTCCTCCCCTTCTCCCACTTCCCTTCCGCTCCCCCACTCACCCTCCCCCCTATAATGCTGAATTCTGCTGCTGTTGTTTGTGTTCTCTATGGTGTTTTGTGTTATAATTGCTATAGCTTCGTATTTCTTTTCACTGTTTCTCTGCTACACTCATGCCCCTCTTTAGTCCCAACTAATACACATTTTCTTCAGGTTTGATTGGTTGAATATAACTTTTCTTAGTATGTTTATATCATGGAAATTTTTTCTTCCTCTTTCAAACAGGGCAGATAGTTTTGATTAGTTATATTGGCTATCATAATCTTTCAGAAACTGAGATGTATTATCAAAGGTCTTCTGGCTTCCAAAGGTTCCAATGAAAAATCTACCATTGTTCTGAATGCTTTCCCTTATATGTAACTTCTAGCTTTATTCTTGCAGATTTCAACATGCTTTTTTTTGTTTATATACTTAGTGTTTTAGCTATTATATGTCATGAGGATTTTTTCTGGTATATCTAGTTAATGTTCTATGCACTTCTTATATTTAAATCAATGTTTTATCTTAGTTTGGGAAGGTTTTCTCCTGATCTTGTTGAAGATTTGGTCTATGGCATTGATTTTTCTTCCTCATCTATGCCTACAATTCAAAGGTTTTTTTTTTCATGGTGTGTTATATTTACTGTATGTTTCTTTCTTGTGGTTGTTTTCTCTTAATTATTCATGTTTC
Organism: Ondatra zibethicus; assembly: GCA_004026605.1. NCBI lineage: Eukaryota > Metazoa > Chordata > Mammalia > Rodentia > Cricetidae > Ondatra > Ondatra zibethicus. The sequence goes on from PVIU01016942.1 coordinate 6,144, forward strand.
TTGTTTATTTGTCCAGATCCTCTACTTTATCTTCAAGTCCTTCTAGTCTATCTTCTGCATGATTCATTCTGCTTGCAAGGATTTCCTAGGAACTCTCTTGTTAACCTGTTGGGTTTTTCAATTCCATCTAATTTCAACTTTTGTACTCATCACTATTTCTGTGTTCTAGGTGAATTCCATTCTCAAGTGTTGGATTGTCTTCGTCATTTCCAACACTTTTGTGTCTTCTTTAAACTCCTTGAATTATTGATGAATTTTATGATTGTTCTTTTAAATTTATTGTCTGGAGTTCATCTTTATAGTTATCACTGACAAACATTTCTACAGGACTTTTAGGATTATAAAGAAGGCACTGGCTTGATTTTTCCTATTATCCATATTTTTATAATGTTATTTGGGCACGTGGACTTCTTTTGTTGCTTATGATTCTCTTCTGGACATAGAAGATGGGGCAGAAGAGGTGATGTGTGGCCAGTCTGGATCTAGATGCTGGAAGTGACTTGTGTAATTGAAGTTAGGTGGACACAGTTGGCTGCTCTGGTATAAAGGATATGCTTTATGTTCCAAGTCTAGAGTGTTGGTTAGATCTGACTGGATGGGAGGTCTATATGTAACTTTGCAGAGTTCTGTGTTTGCAGACATGTAAAGAGGATCCTGACTGAATTCTAGAAGTACATTGAGATACAGACAGGAGAAGGTGGCACCATGATTCTGGAACTCAGAAGAGAACTTGTGAACTACAACAAAAAGCATGGATAAAGAGGTCAAGAAAACTTATTAGGATACAACCTGGAAGAAAACATGGGAATTCGGAATACTGTTCTGAGTGGAAGTGGCACAAAAGTGACTTAAAGATGGTCACAGGTAAGGCAGGACCCAGTATAAGCCAAGAAGCTGTCGATGGCACAAGAAGGGTGGTCAGATTAGGCCAAGCACTGTTGTGGAACAAGAATTTGATCTGGTAAGTTTTAGAAAAGGTGTGAATGAATAAGTCAATAAGAATCACAAGTCTAGACCCTGGAGGAGGTCTCAGGAGGTTTGAATTGTTTAGATACTATATCTTAAAATACATTATATTTTTTACTGCTTCTCCTTCAACTATGACATTTGTTTCTTAACTAATTTTCATTTGCTTACATTAAGTCCATCTGAGAACTTCAGACATGTATCAACTCTTGGTAGCTACAACCTAACAGAATATCATCTAACCAAGGTTTTATTCAGAGTTCATGTGACAACTTATTTGTTCTTGATTTTCCATGAATAACTTTTTTTCTGTGTTTCTACCCATCAACTTCTGTTCCTATACTCAAACATGAACTGAAAAACTGCATGGCTAACTCATTTGTTTGGACAATCGTGCTCTGAAACTGTGCTTCACACCAACTGAATTTTGGGTTTGTTGAAATAAGGATACTCCATTTTTGTTCAGAGAATAATGAATAACACATGACTATAATTTTTAACTTTGGGGAAGAGCTCAATTGAAGACATGTATTTGGGAACAATCTCCATGTCTATGCTTGTGGAGAAGTGTGAGGCACAGACCTGACAGGGAAGTTTCACAAAGGTAAGTAATTATCATTGCTTTCCATTGTGGACCTCAGAAACTCATATTCCTGAGTTGCACAGGTTACTCCTATAATTTCTGGTCTCACTTTCTGCACTTCCTCATTTTGTCATTGAAAATCTGTATTTCTCAATATATCTTCTACATACGGACAACTCTATATCATATTTTGTTTTTCCACATCATAGAGTCATGAGAAAGTGAGGTTATTTCCACTTGTTCTCTGAGTATCAAACACAAGCCTAGGTTCTTTGAGCGCTACCCATCAGTCTGAGCATCACAGAATATGTATTATTAATTAATGTTTGTTTCTTTGTTGAGGAAGGGTCTTTCCCCAAATCTAAAAATGGATTCAAACTAAAATCCTGACATCCTATCCTCCTATGTAAAGGGATCACAAGAGTGGACCATCACACTTGTCACTCATTATCATTTAGATTCCTATAACTACATAATTTTATGAATTAAACTAAATAGATGAAGACAGAAAAAGAAGCAGGTACTAGTATATATTGCCACAGTTGGCACAAAAGCTTGAAAGATTTGTACATGAATATACACCAAAATAACCTTTCTTCTGATGAAATTGCCTCATTTCACACATAGATTTACTCAACTTTCCAGCTTCCATTTCTGGTTAAATTATAAGTAGATAGGGTGCACTTGTCTGACTTATAAACATCTTCAATAACCAACTTCAATTTCATCCTCCTTATATTTACCCTAATACTTGACAGAGCTGCTTATGGATAAAAGCAATCAAAGCCCTTTTACTTGTTTTATTAAAAATACAAGAATCCATGTCAAGTTTGAGGCTGTTATCATTGGCTCACAATATCCCTTGGGCTGTCTTTCTTCATTTGTTAATGGCTGGAAACTTTGCTCCTTGCCTCTTTTCCTGGTTGCCTACTTATTTTTCCTACAATAATTACTGTTTGGGAAGTTTTTGAAGCCTTAGCCAAAACCAATTCTGGCAGGTAAAGCATTTTCAGCTAAAAAGTAGAAAATAGATTTAGAATCTCATCTCTGTGTCAGCATATAGTATTTTAAAACTAATCTATTCGGTTTCATTTTTTCCATTTTGTCAAACATCAAGGACACTCACAGAAAGTCATTTCTCTCCATATTTATTAGATTCCCAGTTTGCTGAATACAGAAAAGTGGTATTTAACTCAGATTCTTTCAACCCCCAGAAAGTCTAGATTTATTACCTGTGTTCATAAGAATAATTACACAGCTTCATGATGGATTTCTCTGTACACAAAGTACATGCATGTTCTGAAATGGAGACAGTCAATAGGATGTCAGTGAGTTGTGAGGAAAGTGGACCAAAGAAGAGCCAGTCATTTACCCAGAATTCCACAGCTGGCGAGTAGAGCTAGTTTAGAACCAAGTTCTCTTGTCTTCCTTCCAAATCCTCTTTCTTAACCCATCCCCAGTTGGCAGAGCAGATAGGTCCAGTTGGCTTTGTGGTAGACATGGCTTTTACTTACTGCCAGCATCCTGCAGAGGAGGAAGCCCCAAGTCTTCTGCTCACGTCGGGCTTTTCTGTGCACAGGTCAGCTCTGACCAATTGTCTTCTTTAATAAAGATACTCTTTTCTCACAGAAGAAACTTAATAGAATAAAATTGCACATGGCTGGTATATACCAGTAAGAGTTGGGGAGTATCCTAAGTAGAAAAAAAATTACCAAAATGAATAGCAAGACTATGGTTAAATAGGGAACCTTCAATTTAGAGACATCAATTTAAAAAAAAAATCAAGTTAATTATCAAGAAAATAGACAAGGGTGGATGTTTGACAGGGAAGCTACCAGCACTACTTTGTGTGCACATAGCATGAACCTTAATTCTGTAACCATTTTACTCCCATGAACTTTCCACTGAGTAAGTTCTCTCACATTCTAGCTCACTGGATTAGGTGAAGACAACAAGAATTTTCAGAGAGAGCCTGGACGTGGTTAATAATGTTTTCCAGTTTTCTGGCTTGGGACATTGAGAAAATGTGGAGGAATTCATTATGGCATGTGTTCATAATGCAATCTTGTAGCAGACAGACGTGGAAACACAGGCACAATGGGAAAGTTTAATTCACACATAGATTTTAAAATGAGAAATTCAGCGACAATCCTCCTGATCTTTACACTTTCCAAATACACACATCTTCTTCCATACAGTAAAGCATTCTGTCACAGTCCTTTTTTTTTTTTTTAATTCTTCTGATGGAATTCCTCATTGCTCCAGATTTTCTTTTCTGGGGCTCTGTCTGAGGCTACCCAGCACGTTTTGAGAGTCTCCCAGCTTTTCTACTTTAATTATTAGATGTTTGGTGACTTCTATTCCTTCAAGAAACAAATGTAGCAAGAAATCCAGCAGCCAAATTAGAGCTCAGATCATAGACTTGTGACAGCAGCAAACATAAGCAAGGCAAAAAATTTTAGATCTTCTGGCATCCAGCCCCATCAAAAGCCTTGCTTCTGTAGGTCTCTCGTTCAATATCAGATGACGGGAAAAAGAGTGGTCAGCTAGATGACAACTCCTGTTTCTCTTCTGCTTAGCAAAGGCTTTCCAGAAATATTAAGGGGGATGCTGACAACTTTCTTCACCTCCATATTTTTTTCTTTCTCCCCCCCCCTCATATTCCTATCTGGCAAATGTGCCCTCCCAGAACATGATATATTTAGAATCCTCATTTATTTGTGTAGTATCAGCTCTCATTTGTGAACATGAGTTTTATCTGCAACAACAAAAAACTGTAATGTCAAACAAGGTCTGCCCTTGTGGCCACTTCATGTTTACTTATCTAATGCAAACTAATTTCATTGTTTGTCCAAGAAAAACATCATGAAAAAGGCAAATCTGTAATTAAAACAGTCTCTGAAGCATTCCAAAGTTGAATAGAAATTAAGAGCGCACAATGTATCCATACCAGAAACTCCTCTCTAAAAGTATAAATAGGAGAGGGCTCTGTGTTTATTCTTTCCAACCTATTCTTGATGCTTCATTGGTACTGTAACTCGCAATTTAGTAACAGTCATGAATTGATATTATTCTTAATATTAATTCACTTTAAAAGAATATGCTGTTTTTCTCCCTTTTCTGTATATTTGGTTTTAATTCAGGGAGATGAGTAGACTGACAGCAAACCCAGCAAAGAGTATATAACTTACAAGACAGAGTTCTTTGTACTTGATTCAACCTTGGGCAGTGTGCTGGATAGTTTTATCTCAATTTGACATTGGAGAGGAGGGAATCTCAATTAAGAAAATTCTTCCATAAAATCAGCCTCAGGCAAGCTTATAGGGCATTTTCTTAATTAGTGATTGATGGGAAAGAGCCCAGCCCATTGAGGGTGGTGATATCCCCAGGGCTGGTGGTCCTGGGTTCTACAATAAAGAAGGTTGAGCAAACCATAGGTAGCAAAAAAGTAAGTTTGTTCCATGGCCTCTGCTCAGCTCCTGCCTCCAGGTCCTGGTCTGTTTGAGTTCCTGTCCTAACTTCCTTTGATGATGAACAATGATCTTGAAGAGCAAGTCAAATAAACCCTTTTGTCCCCAATTTGCTTTTGGTCATGGTGTTTTATCCCAGCAGTCAGTAGTATCGCTAAGATAGTCAGAAAACTTCATTTGGATCTCAAGTGTCATTTAAACCTTGTGAGTGGCAATAGGCTGGGTATGTGATGACGAGAATCCTCCCTTGTTATATCAGCCATACAAATGACCCTTTCTATTGTCTTAAAAAAATAGTAAGAATCTCAGTACCCACTGTGCTGAGTGCAGTTTTTTTTGGTGAAGTTTGAAGAGTTCTTGTTGCCAATCTTACCCGAAGGTTCACGGAGCCTTTTCAAAGTCTGCTTACAGCATCCTGACATAGCTAAATATGATCTTGTCCTCCATAAACTCTATGTGGCATCTTAATAAATTCTTAAGCACTTCTCTGGAGATGTATCACTAAGTTTCAGAAACACAAGTTCTTGCAAAGAAGTGCTAATAACTGATATGCCTAGCAAGCTTTCATATCTATGATTCCAAGATTTGGGCAGAGGACTTAGTTTGAAGATAGCCTAGTATGCACACCAGACCCTGTCTCATGGTGCAATGTTGGGGGGCTTGCTGCTTAAGGTTGCAGTTTGCCATGTCAGGATAGCTCTCTGAGTTCTGCCAGGACTCCTTCCCTACTCAATTTGGATAGTGTCCCTAGGCTCTGATGCCTCATGTTATTTGGAAGCTGTCCCTGAACATGAATGCCTAACTCAAGTGTGACCTTTGTCATAGTTCCCTTCAACTGCCCCAACCCTTTGCTGTCCTTACCATAATTCAGTATTGTGTTTCAGTTTTACAGTAGGATTAGTCTGCCAAATGCAAATTAGGTGATGCCCCAGCTTCTGGCCCCATCCTACACATCCTGCTTACTCTGAAACAAAGTTGATCTGTAACACTGAAGGAGACTTCCTAAGGGTGATTTCCTTCATATCCAGAGCCATCTGAACCCTGATCACACTGCTCACTCCTCCTTTGAGGACCAGTGGCCAAAGATCCCCTACCCCAGGGGAGGAGGAGAAACAGAGAAAGAGAGATGCACTAATATGGAGAGACTGCCTATGTCCCAATACCTGGAGTTTACTTCATTTGCTTACACAGTCCCTGACCTATCCAAGCTGCACTGATTGTGTTTAAAGCATTTCAAGAAATCTTAAGCCTACATTGTGTGTTTCAAAATTAAAATCAAATCCTCATGTCACTCATTCAATCTCAAAGGTTGTATCAGAGGTTCCCTTTGTTATAATTACTTCTGTTGAATGACACACCTGTCCCACAGTACAGGACTTGCTGTCTAGGTTTTAAATGACAATAACAATTCTGAGAGTTATAAACATACCCTCTGAGGATGCTGTGCCATCAGTGGCAGAGATGGCTGAGGTAACCAGCTGCTGTGACTTACTTTGCAAAGGCATAACCACAATGCAACCAAGGGGAAGGTGAAAAAAAATGTTAGTATTAGTTCTGAGCTAATGCTGATAAATGAACAGAAGGCCTTGGAATTATGGCTACTGCAATCGGTGATGTCCAAGAAAGAATGAAAGGGAAAAATAAGAGAGGGATACAGAATGCTGTGGCCAAGAGAGCTAGAGGTGGCATGAACCTCATTGTTAGGATTCTATCCCTCATGCCCAAGAACATCCTTGCACCATCTGTTGGTGGCACCATGGTCACAAAATGCAAATGCCTGTCATGCACTACAGGTGGCCCAAGCATGAGGGCAAGAGGGCATTTCCAAGGGAATTTTACTAATCTAAATTATGTTTATCAACAATCTGTAGGCCTGTGCTTAATTCCTACACCTAAGCCCATGATCCATATTGGGAACTGTATATGCACTGGGACTGTTACTTAGGGTACAAAGGACCATACAACTCACAGTCTTGAGGGAAAGGGCAAGGTAGACAAAATGTGAGAAAATGAGCTACAGAAGAAGCTGACTCCCTGAGGAAAGACTTGTGATATAGCTTTGCTGTTCATAAGCTGTAAGAACAGGTTTCTTTCTTAGTCATCAGTTGCCATAGTACCTTCCACCCATGAGGGAGCTAATGTGTAAGACTTAGCAGAGACAATGCTAAAGATGATAACCAATGACTGGCGTGCAAAAACAACAAACAGTGAGTGAGTTGTACATTAGTGTATCAAACATAAGGACTTCAAGTTAGGAAGAGCCTTGCCAGAACTCAGGGAGGGCGTCAGAAGATTACCAAAGATGAACATGGTCTTTTTATAATTGGATTTATCAAACAATGTGGTCAATTGCTGCAGAAATTCTGGGTTGGTGGGATATGCAACTTACCAGGCAATTAACATACAACAAATTGAGAAACTGAGGGAAAGGGAAATCCGCCGACCAGATAAACAAGGACATGGCCCCTACCATCATGACAACCTGTGTGGTTTATATCCCTGCTTCTCTGATGAGAGATTTCCCTCAGCAAAGCAGGTCAGGAGGCAGAGAGAAGATACTGAATGAACACAGCTGCCCCAGGAAAATCTACAGGTAGAGAGAATCAATGGAGATAAATTACAGACCTACTCAAAAGCAAAGGGAGTCATACAGTGGTGTTGATATCAAGGCAATACACAAACACTGTGCTTTAGTTGTTCTCCTTCTCAACCAAATGCTAAGATGAGGTTCCTTGATAACAGAAAGGTCACCTTGTGTTTATGGTTTTAGAGGCTTCCATTCTTCTTTGTACCAGTTCTAGACCTTTCCCAGAGTCCTACGTGGGGGAAGAAACAGCAGGGAAGCAAAGAGAAAGAGCCCCCTCTGAGGTATCAAGACATATATGTGACCTCTCTTCCTTCCACTAGGTCCCATCTGGTAAAGTTTTCTTCACTTCACTTCACACTGTTCTCATAGGCTGAGAAGTACTCATTAAGCAAACAGAAAATTCAAGTCTTTCTAGATCCTAGTTGTAGTCTCTGTCAATCATGATTTAAATAAACGCTGATTGGCCATTAGCCAGGATGTATAGGTGGGACAACCAGACAGGAAGTAGAGGCGGAGCAAGGAGAATAGGAGAATTCTGGGAAGCAGGAAGCTCCCTTGGCATTCCTCCCCGGACCATCGAAGAAGCAGGATGTGACCTGCACTGCTGAGAAAGGTACTGAGCCATGTGGCTAACATACATAAGGCTAATGGATTAATATAAGCTACAAGAGCTAATAAGAAGCCTGAGCTAATGGGTCAATCAATTTATAATCTTCTGGAGACTTCTGTGTGATTTTATCTGGGACTAAATGGCTGGGGTGACCTGGGCAGGACAGAAACCCCAACAAGCCAGCCCTCATGCTACAGTAGTCCCTTCCCATTGATTAAATTTATGCCCTAAGATGTCTGTCATTTTTTTCATTGCTTCAACAAAATATTTGCAGTGACTTGAAACCTTATTTAGATTTTGTTTTTGTAAGCCAAATTCAAGGTTCGGTCTACCTATTGGTTTGGCTCTGATGAAAGCCTCCTGACGAAAGTTTCACCATGACAGAAGCAGTCATTAGAGTGTTCAAGGTAAGATAGAAAGCCACAAAAAGTTATGCTCTCTCCCCATTTGCTGCTCTGAAAAGTCATCTTTGTATTGCGCTCCATGCTCATTGCAGGCACCTTTGCTGCCTCTGTAGTCCTCTGAACTCAGTTTCTTTCTCATTAGCTGCATAGGACACCTGGCATGCCCCACCATGACAGATGCAGCTGTGGACAGCAGCTCTGAGATAACCACTAAGGGCTTGAAGGAGAAGAAAGAATTTGGGGAGGAATCAGAGAATGGAAGAGACACATGTCTCTTCTTCTCTCTGCAGTCATCCATTGTGCACCTGGTATAATACATGTATTCAGACAACCACTCGTATATAAAACAATTGAACAAAAAATTAAAGCTCTGGAATCATTGTTGTTATAATATTTTCAAAAGATAATTTGAAACCGAAGAATATGAACAAAAGGACTAGATTTCTTACTTTTTCATGATAAAAATCAAAAGCTAAGCAATGGAACTTAGGGTATGCTGTTTGGTAAGTTAATTAAAAATGATTAACTGACAATAACTTCATAAATTTTGACTTTATTTTGCAAGAATAAATGTGCTCAAATTTCTTAATATTACCAAAAAAAAATAGTAAACAGTGGAAGAGAAGTAAAGGAAAATCTTTGTCTGATGTCACAGCAGCTGGAAATCCCTGGCCCGCTAAAAGCACATGCATCTATAGGGGCTGAGGGAAAGAACAATTCCATAGTTCATTCTTGGCTTTCAATGGCTTTTTCCTAATTCCTTCCTTTTCAGTTTCCACATGTTAAATATTTGAAAGAATTTTAAAAGAAGAGAAATAAAGCAAGCAATGGAAGACGGCAAGAAATGGAAATGTTGGTGTTCATCAAGGGAACTTATCAAAGCATTATTAGAAAATTGTGTGCATGGATATTTTCACATTGTGTGGCTCCTGTCAGGATATGGAAGGAGGACTGAATGACTCTGACAGATAAACTATTTTGAATGAAAATTCTGAACTAGTCATGTTTTAATCCTTTTATAGGGGGCAGTGATGATTATTATTCAAATCCATGGAATTCGTAATAAAAGAATAACTATTCATTCTGTAAATAATACAAATATTTTATATGACAATATATTATAGATATAACCATAAAATAAAATGATCTATTTCCAATAATGTAAATTAACATGAGACATAAACTACCTTCAAAATACAACGTAAGAAACTAAGAAAGGGTAAATAAAATTCAAATAGTAAATTAGGAAATCACTTACTATATTCAAATTGATTTCATTCCATGGATATAAATTGGTTCATCATATGCAAACCAACCAACACTGGAGACAAATTGAATTAAAGACCAAAGTCACATGATTAGCATGGAAGTACAAATAAATCTTGGACAGACTTCAGTGTTCCTTAAGGGTAAAACTTTTGAAGAAATTATTTGGAGGATCATGCCTCAGTTTAATAATGGCATACAATAAGCCATTTTCTCAAGTCAAGGATGATATAGAGATGTCCAATCTCTCCATTATGCAGACTAGGAATGGCTTTAAATCTTAGCCAGAGCAATAAAACAAGAGAAAGCTAACAGAATTACCAATTCTAAAGAAATAATTCAGGCTAACCTGTGTCTAGATGATGTTAACCTATGCTTTAAAGACTCTGAAGACTCAAACAGAAATCTAAAAAATATTTCATTAAAATAGCCAAAAAGAAAATTACTATAAAAAATCCAGTAATTTTTTCTATTTATTATTACCACACATTCTGACAGTAACATCATAAAAACAATTCCATTATTAGTAGCAAGAAAAAGAAAAGAAAAGAAAAAAAATTCACTTAGGAACTGGCTAAATAAAGCAGGTAAAATACTTTCACAAGAAAAGTTGTAAGTCATTGAAGAACTGGAAGATAACACCAGAGGATGGAAGGGTCACAGATGTACATGGATTTACAAAATTAATATTCTGAAAACAGCTCTCTTACTGTCATCATCTATACATTCAAATCTAAACTCAGTAGTAATCCCCCCAAGAACTAGAAAAATATCTTAAAATTTATGCAAAAGTATTATAAACTCAAAGAGTAAAAGAAATTCTGAGCAAAATTAGTAATGCTGAAGACTTCACATGTAGGCAGAGGCTGCTTGTTCATTCCTGGCCACCGGGGCCCAAAATAATCACACAAAAACTATATTAATTACAACATTGCTTGACCAGTCATGTAGGTGTATTGCTAGCTACCTAGCTTTTATATCTTAAATGAACCCATTTCCATTATTTTCTGTTATGCCATGAGATGTGTGGTTTACTGGTAAAGTTTCAGTGGGATGGTGTCTTCCTCGATCAATGGCTACTTGGCGTCTCCTCAACTCTGTCTATTTTTCTCCTCTATCTCTGCTTGGAATTTCCAACTTAATCTATTCTGAGGTGCCTATCAGCTTTTTTTATCAACAGATGGTAATAAAACCTATTCCCAGTATACAGAATGAAATCCTACATCAATCACAGACATGATTTTAAATGTTGCTATAGAGACAAGTTAATACATTGTCCAAAAATAAAAATGAAAAAAGAAATAAACTGATGTGTGTATGAGGGAAATAAAATAGAGGGAGCTGATATATCCATACCAAAGAGACATCTTGGAGAATGGAAGACCTCTTCAAGAGTTGATATTGGAAAAATGGAATATGTATAGAAGTCTGAAGTTAGATATCCAGTTTTAAACCTGTACAAATATCAATTTGAAGCATGGGGAGGGACAGAGAGTTTTCCAGAAACTTTGAACACACTATATGAATCTGAGGGAAACAACTTTAAAACTGGCATAGTCAATGACCTTCTGAACAGAACTTCATTAGATCAAAAACAATAACAACAATTGAGAAATGGGACAGCCTGTAATTGAAAGCTTCTACACTGCAAAGGAAACAAATAGAGAGAAGACGTGAAATACACAATAGAGGAGACTTTTCTTTTCAGCTTTTTATACATCAGGACACTAGAACCTAGAGTGCATATCAAAGTGAAAGAAAGCAAGCAAATGAAAAAAATAACTAAGCAAAGAGATGAACCACCATAATGCCCCAAACATACCCATTTCAAAATTAAAAATATAACTATCCAATAATACAATGAAGGTATTAATTGAAATTTCATATTAACCTATTAAGAATAGGTATCATAAAGAAAGTAAACAACAGATGGTGATGGGGGAAGCAGGGGACACTTATCTATCATTTTAAACTGATTGTTGGTATAGAAGTTACTGCAGCAATACAACTCTAAGACAGATGACCAATTAGCTGCAGCAATTCAAAAGAAACAGAACCATGTATTGAATGGCCTGCTCACAATCACCAACTATGTAGTTAGTCTATGACTGAATCATAGCATGAAATGATAAAAAAGCATACTATATATATACACTATGCACTATTTTTAAGCTCTAGAATAAAATTGTGTTGTTGGGAAGAAAATAGTTAGAACTGGAGCTCATTATATCTGAGCCAAACTCAGGCAAATATTTCTTGTTGCCTCATATATTCAGAGTCTAGAATAATTTTTGATGGGGTTACTTTGCAAGAAGTGAGTGAGGTAAAAGGAAAAGGAAAGCTAATAGAAGTGGTTACGTTGAAAGTACTTTGTTTAGGAAGATCTTATAACAAAGACCATTGTTTTGAAAGACCCCCACCCAAAATAAGGCTTAGATTCTTCATTAGCTTATAAAGGTCAGAATGAGGACAAGTCATAAACAAGTCTAGGTGCAGCCAGCAGGCAGTTGACTGGGGAGCCTGGGGCAGAACAGAATGTAAACTATCATGACCCCCAGAGTACTAGAATCAGCCATAGTAGTTGTTTGTAGTTTTTCAAGGGAACAAACAGCCATGTCCCTGGGATGACCTCTATGTTTGGTTTGAAATAGCCAATAGAATGCTTGTTGCTATGCAGATGCATATGTAACCTCCTCTACCCTATAAAAGCTCTGTACCCCGTTAGCTGAAGCTGCTGACCGCCGCAGGCACCTGTGTGATTCAATAAAGACCTCTTGCTCTTTGCATCCAGTGGCCTGCTCTCGGTTTTTGGACGGGGGACTCCAAGGGTCTTTCAGTTTATATGATCAATTAAAATATTAAAATAGATTAAAAACAGAATTTTCAATGTTGAGATAACTCAGTGGTCAAAAGAGTTTTGTGCAAGTGTTACAGCTTGGGAGGGAATAGGAACCTGGATTGCCAGGAAGTTAGGCTATACCTGCAAGTGTTACAGCTCTGGAGGAAAAGCTATCCAGACCTGCCAATAAGTCTGACTATACCTTCAGCTATGAAGGGAGGTATCCTGGATACCTACAGCTGAGGAGAAAAGTATCCTTACTTGTGAGGAATCAGGCTACACCTGGTGCTGGGGTGTAGTGGGGGATGTAGAAATCTTGGTCCTCTCCAAGAGAAATCCTTTGTAGGTGAGCACTACTCCACACCCACCCCCCACAGAGCTTCCCAGCACAAGTATCCATTTCTTCTGCTGCTCTGTTCTCTTATGCAAGCTACCAAGCAGAGGTATCCAATTATTCTCAGCTCCAGTCCAAAATGTTACTCCTTCTGCTTCACTCTGCTTAAGAGGAAACCTCTGAACAAATGTATCAATCTCTTCTGTCTCCAGAGACAAGTTGCTATTTCTGCTCCATTCCAAAGGGAGTTTCCCCACAGAATTATCTTTTACTTCTGCAGCTCAGTCCCAGTAGACATTCTGCTCTGCTCCAGTGAAAGATCTTCACCCAAAACTCATTTAAGAAAGATATTTATTTGAGAAGGAGAAATCCAGAAGAGTGACTACCTCTAAAAGGGTGGGGAAGCTGATAAATGAACAGGCAAAGGGGCTTAAATAGGACTCCTTAAGGGTGGTGTGTTTCCAGGGAGAAGATTTTCAGGAAGGGCATTGGTCAGATTATGATCCCCTGAATTTACATATGCTCAGATTGACCAGTTTTCCTGCTTAGAGATTGGTTGGTTTTGTATTCAGTTGGTCAGGGGCAGAGGTAGCTCTTGTTTCAGGGCCAAACTGATTATTCCACTTGCCCTGTTTAGTCTTTTGGCCCTAGTTCCAGGAACAAGGTATATTTCTTTCATGGGCTCTGGCTCCAGGTCCAAAGCATGTTTCCTTGGCTGTGGTTACAGGGACAATGTTTTCTTTCACTTGCTCTAGATTCAGGGCCAGGATTTCTTTTACTGGCTCTGGTTTCAGGGTCAGGGCATGTTTCCTTGCCTGGCCATTTTACCCCACACTTTGCATAAAGCCTGAGAATCTGAGCTTGATATCTGAGACTCACTTGGCAGAGAGAGTACATTCCTGATAATTGATCTCTGACTTCTACAGGGGTGCAGTGGCATGTGCCCTCAAACAAATAAATAGATAAACAAACAAATAACAAAATTTAAAAATTCCTAGAGACAATTTTAGGTTTCTCAATTATTAAGCATGACTTTGGATAGTGACTCAGTTTCCTCTGTCTTCTCTCCTCTTAGGTATGGAAGTGAAATGTGATGTCTACTTGAAAACATGAAAACAAATAAATCATGTATGTATTTGTAAACTCTCTTAGTAAACTGCAACATAGGTTTACAAAACAATGCAAAATAGAGATGCAAAAGTAATGACCCCCAAACTGTAAAAAAAAAATTACTGTAGAGAAATTTGAAGCTTTATTAGGTAAAGCCAGGATGTGCAAAGGATTCCGTGCTTTTACTGTTAGCTAATGGTAGGAATAATGAGAACAAATATGAAGTTAAAATTCACCAAGGAGAAAATCAAAATGATAAAACAAAAGAAAACTCAAACTCAGTGCTAGTTAGGGAAATGCAAATAAACATATGTCATTACTTTACAGCCATCAGCCTGGGAAAAATTTCTAAAGAACAATAACCCTTATTGCAGGTGGGAAATGACTTGTGATGGTGCAATAGGAAACAGGGTTTTTGGAAAGTGATTAGATAAATATACTAAACATTTAAAGAATATGCTCATCAGTCCCGCTTCTGGGAATTATACAAATAATAAAGTAGATCAAAGAAATATAGGATTCAATATTTCTTTACTATAACATTGTACATAGATGAGAAAAATTATACAAAGGTTCCTGATGAGGAAAGCATAGTATACATATCTAAATAATAATTATATGGTGTGGGACAATTCTGTCGTCTATCAATTATGTTTTAAATAAACGCTGATTGGCCAGTAGCCAGGCAGGAAGTATAGGCGGGAAAACCAGAAAGGAAGTAGAGGCAAGGCAATGAGAACAGAGAATTCTGGGAAGGAGGAAGCCCATTTCCTCCCCAGTCCTGTCCAGACACTGAAGAAGCAAGATGTGACCTGCCCCACCGAAAAAGGCACTGAGCCATGTGGCTAACATAGACAAGAATAATGGGCTAATGTAAGTTATAAGAGTTAATAAGAAGCCTGAGCTAATGGGCCAATCAGTTTATAACTTATGTGTGATTTTCTTTGGGACTAAACAGCTATGGGACCTGGTAGGAGGACATAAATCCCCAACAAGCAGGCCCTTATGTTACAATTATATATTTAAAATAATCTTTTAAGTAAATTGTATGTGTTTATCATAGAGAAAGGTTGGTGGAACACACAATATTGTTGCCCTCAAGATTCAAAATTGGGATCCTGAAGAATAGGAGAATGGGAAACACAGCAATTAGAGGATGTCTAAGAGAACTGCAGGTGTTAACTCTCATGCTGGGTTCAGGAAGGGAAAGGCAAGAACACATACACATTTTAGGAATACTACCTGACTCAGTTGTTTCTGCATTGCTCTACATTCTAAAGGGGGCTCCAATGTAAGCAGTTTATCTACAGCTTTGATCCGTGTGACTTAGTGTGCATCTTTATCAAGAGTTTCTTGGCTATTAAAAGGGGTTCTTTATAACTTGTGTTTCTCATGCTTTCTTTCATAGCTCTTCTAAACTTTCCCGTTTCTGTGATTTGTATTAATTAGATTTTGTTGTGGAAAATATTTCCTGAGGAAATTTAGTTTTCTTTGCTTTTTTTGTGCAAATCTTCCTTGATAGATACATATTTGCTTTATTTTTATCAACACGAGCCTCTTCTCTTCCTCTTCCATCTCTTCTTCCCTGGGTCGTTTTTTCTTCTGGAAACCAAAGTCATTTTACAGACAAGATACTCATAAGCAAGTGATGCATATCTAGTTTCTATTCTGACATCATTTTTTAACCTCAAAAAGTATTTTCCTTTTTCCCTGTATGCTTATTTTTATCTTTGACTCAGTATCAATGCTTTCATTTTTGTATTATTGTTATGAATCTTTCTCTACTTCTTCCCTGTGACCATCACCTAGTTAGTTATGTATTAACTTCCATCATATTTTGAACAATTTTAATACAAGAAAAGCAAGATACTCTCACTAAATTTCATGTACCATACATGTTTATAAGTATGCTAATGCTTGTTGTTTTATGAAGAATATCCTTTTTAATGTTACAAAGTCCTGAAAAATTTTAGTATTTTTGTGTGCTTATTCATAATTCAATTTCTTTTATGTCTAGACTGATATACATACTCACTTATATATTTACTTTTCATAGACTAAAATTTTTCTAGCCAGGCCCCTATTGAATTACAATCATTGAATATATTTATTTTGATTTTTGACAGCCCACATACAAATCACTTTTCTGTAGTAAGCAATCAGATGTGTGAATGTGAAATCTGCAAAGATACAGGAGGCTCTGGATACATTGTAAGTGATTCCCCAGGGTGCTAAGAATGTTTACTCTTTGCTACAAATTCCCACTTTAAAGTATTCTGCTCCTGTTAATATGAATCTTATGAAGAAAAAATGACTGCAATGAGGGAAAAGGCCCATAATGAGTAAAATTGTGGTTTCTGCTGAAAGAAGAAAATAGAGGCTCAGATATCTCAGGGAATGTGATCAAAGCCACAGGTGTGAGATGATGGAGCAAACTCTCATGTCCTCTTCACTAAAGACTAGAAACCAAAGTCACAAGGTCATAGTTTCAAATCCCTCTTAACTAAATATTGAGAACCGTGGGTTTGAAATTCTGAAGGGAGTTCTAGTCCTTCTTAACTGAGGATGGCAAACACTGATAGAAGGGAATACTTTCACCCCAGCAAATGGAGGACAAGAATAGTAGTGTTAATTGAGGGTCTGTGGTTATTTGAAAGAAATTGGCCCTCAAAGGAAGTGGCACTATTAGTAGATGTGACCTTGTTGGAGTAGATATTGTCCTTTATGAGGAAACATGTCACTCTAGAGGCAGAATTTATTTGAGGTCTCATATATGTTCAAGCCATGTCCCATGTCTCAGACTACTTCCTGTTGCCTGCCTATCAGCTCTCAACTCTAGCACCATGTCTTCTGTACACCACAACGTCACACTATGATGATAAAGGACTAAACCTCTGTAAAATGTAAGCCACCATAATTAAATGTTTTTAAATTGTAAGAGTAGCCATAGCCATGATGTCTCTTTACAGCAAGAGAAACCCTAAGACAGATGTTGATACCAGGGACCTGGCTATTGCTGTGATAGGCCTGACCATGTTCTATTTGAAGGAATATGGACCTTGGGACTGGGGATTAGAAAAGCATCTGAACACTTTAAGAGCTGTTTAATTGGCCATACAAGTAGAAGCATGGAAGATGGGGGTGATGAAGGTGATTTGAATTGTAAGGGTCTGGCTTAAGAGTTTTCAGAGGAGAAGAATATTATCATGTGGCTTAGAGATAGTTCTTGTGACATTTTGACGAAGAATATGCCAGCTTTCTCATCTGAAAGTTTTACCTGAGGCTAAATTGAAGTGTTTTTCACACTTCCATTGGCAGAAGAAATCTCAAAAGTACCTAGTATAGACTCTGTCATGTGGTTTATTAGTGTTAACTCTAATGAAGATTTATATGAAGATTTATAAGGAAAACGAGAAAGCTGAGCAAGGAAAAATGCATAATGTAGAATAATGTGAGGAGAAAAGGATCACTAGGAGGTAGAAAGGGTCTGAATCCAGTGTTCAAGGAAATAAACAGACTAAGAAATGGAATAATGCGAGTGGTGACCTCAGGTCAAGATCCCACCCAGCTAAGTTTCTGATTTATGAAAAAGAATTAAAGAAAAGTTTAAAGCAAGGTGTGGTGTTGCACAACTTTAATCTCAGCACTTTGAAGGCAGAGGCTAGCAGATCTCTGCATTTGAGGCCAGTCTGGTCTACAGATTTAGTTTCAGTTCTGTCTTCTCCACCTACCTAAGTTCTGGCCTATCAGGCCAAGGCAGCAGTTTCTTTATTCATTAACCAATGCAAGCAACACATAGAAAGCAGGACCTCCTATACCATTTCCCCTTTTCTGTTTAAACAAAAAGGAAGTCCTTAACTTTAACATAGTAAAATTGCATATAACAAAACAATTATCAAGCAAGAATTATAGTTACAGTATTTATATCTATGTCATCTTTTATCATAACTAAGGAAAATTATAACTATGTATTTATTCTTTAATTCCATCAAAGACTCCAGAAAGACATATTATTACCTAAGTAAACAGAAAGTGTATTGTAAGCAACTTCCAAAAGTCTAGAATTGACAGAGATATCTCACTGCCTGGACAGTCACCCAAAGATCTTCTGTACCATTGGGGCATCCATCTTCAGCCCGCAGGCCCATAGTATCCAGCAGACTTTTTCATGAAGCAGGAGATTTAAAGACAGTTCAGTCATTTTCTTCTGTATCCTGCAGAATGCATGGCAAACTCTTTCATGAAGCAAGAAACCCAAAGGATCATTTCACTTTTAGGCAAGTTCAGCAGTCATTTCTCTGTGGGTTCTGCATGTCCAGTTTTTATATCATACCATGAAGCATTTCAGGCAATAGCAGTTTTTTGCCCAAATGGCTAACCAACTCCACAGGAAGTTTCTTTAATGGACATCATCCTCTGGAAGTAGCTTGGTGTTGTCAGGAGCAGATGTGCCTCATTGTCATGAAAAGTTTTAAGTTCTTAAAGATTTTAAATGCCATAATCTGAAGGTCTCTGAAAGATTTGAAGAATACCTAACTTAATTATATCTCGTACATCTAGAAAATCTAACATGACTACAAGCTTGACTATTTTAGATGATTATCCATTCACCTATATTTCTTAATTATACATTACATTTTTTAAATAAACTATACAATCACAACACCTCAATCAAGAGCAGAAATATACATATAACAAGATTGACCTTAAATTTGTATCAATAAACCAAGATTCATAACAATATAAATTATTCATATATATATATATATATATATCATATCCCCCTTTAAATGTAAATAAACATTTATTGAGAATATTTGGGAATATGCTGTTAATCAAGTCTTTCATGTATATCCTGTATGCTAGGTTCATTTCAGTCAGCCGTTGGGCGAAGTAATTTTTTGAGGGTGTTTATGACACATTTCAGGAGGCCTTGGTCCATGAAACTATATTGGTGTAGAAGCAATCCATAGGTTCTCATCTTCTGTGATAACAAAAGAAGAACCCCTTTTTCAAAGCACCATATCCTTAGACCCAAATTTTGATGTCAAGATACCTTTATAATAAACATGCTGGTTTAGCTTAGCAGCCCACACAATGAAATGTCTCTCTGTACTTAGCTTCTTTACAGTCAAAAAATTCTAAGAAAACACAATAATAATCTCAGTCTGTAGAGCATGAGACTCTTAATCTTAGGGTCATGAATTCAAGCCACACACTGGGCACCAATTGTTGTAGGTGAGAGGGTCCACCTGTTCTTCCTGGCCTCCCAGCTGGCTTAGCCCTGAAACAACCACCCAGAAATTGTATTAACTAAATCACTGCTTGGCCCATTATTTCTAGCCTCATATTAACTAACTCTCATATCTTGATTTAACCCATTTCTATTAATCTGTATATCACCATGTGGTAGTGGCTTACCGGGAAAGATTCTAACCAGCATCTATCTCAGGTGGAAGATCCATGGCATCTCTCTCTGACTCTGCTTTCTTCCTCCCAGAATTCGGTTCCGTCTTCTCCACCTACCTAATTTCTGGCCTATCAGGCCAAGGCATTTTTTTTTTAATTCATTAACCAATACAAGCAACACATAGAAAGAAGGACCTTCCACACCACCTAACCTCACCTTAAAGACTTTCCTAGGAATCTCATGTTGTTCAAACTCTGCTTGTTAGGTGGCATGTAAACAACTAACTCTCTAACTGAGAGGATCCAACCAACAAAGTCACCTACTGATTTCTCTCTAAATGACACTGGCTTTAATATTTATAATATTGTGCATCTACTATGTGTGTTCTTTCTATTATTATGACATTTAAAAGACTTAGATATTCAGCAACCGTGTACTCAAAACAGCACTCCATCCATTCTTTGCAAGAAACTAATGAATACAGTTTCTGTGTGATTATTTTGGTGTAAGCTAGCTGGGCAAGAAAAAGAAAGGGACCCTCTCTCATTTTCAACAATGGGATGTCATAGTCTTTGGATGTACAATGATATGTGTAACTTGGAAGAAAAACATATATTTATACCCTCATTGTAGAAAGAGCATACCTGTTTCTCAGGGTGAAGACCTACAAATGTATTTGAGATGACATCTAACTTACCTCAACTCTAAAGACAAATAGTTTTATAAGTTGAAATCTACTAATAATATGTGCTAGCACACCACCTTCAACTGCCCCCATAAATCAATTAGAAATAAGTGTAACTCTCTTTCTGGTGAGGAGTTTTATTCTAATAAATGTACATCTAGAGATAGTTTAGAAGTAACCAGATGGACATCCATCTCTATGGAGGGTTTGAAATAGTTGTTTTATACGAGTGAAACAAAAAAAAAGATCAGAGCCCTATGCAGAATTTCTATAACTACACTTGCAAAAAAAAGTGTGAAGGAAATATGGAAAGGACAAATGAAAGTAGAGTGGCTTGAACTGCCATTTGATTCCACAGGAAGCAACACTGAAATTGAACCGCTCTCCTTCCTCACACTTTCAGTTGTCTCATTTTTGTTATATCTACCTCTGTATCACATGGGCTCTTACTTAATTCACAAACAGGGCAAAAGTAGTTTCTACAAATAAGATACAAAATGTGGGATATTTTCATTTTTTCCAGAAACCTCTGTGAATAAGTGTGTGATAGGATGGAGTGTCCTCTTTGTGCAAACGACCATGTACATGTCATTCCTAATGAACTTGTCCAACCTGTATTTGGAAACAGGGTTTCTAACAGGAGAAGCTTGGAACTCACTGCTACTATCATGACTGACTGTTTTTACCCTTGAGTTCTTGGGATCAAACTCAGGTACTTATACTTTCATACTTGCATGATATGTAAGTTTTATGTTGTTTTTTTTCTTTGATAAAATATAATGACCAAGGCAAGGACAAAGAGTTTATTTAGGCTCATACTTCTAGATCAATAATTCTCAGCTTTCTTAGTTCCTTAACCCTTTATTATTCCTCATTTTGTGATGCTCCAACCATAAAATTACTTTTGTTGTTACTTCATCACTATAATTTTGTTACTGTTATGGATAGTAATATAAATATTGGTGTTTTCTGATGGTCTTAAGTGACCCTTGTGAAAGGGTCATTCAACCCCTGGAGGGATTACAATGCACAGGTTGAGGACCATTATTCTAGTAGAAGAGTTCATAATGGTGGGACTGGAGGCATGACAACAGGGACTTAGATCACGAAGATAGTTGGTCCCATCTTCAGTCACAAGTGTGAGGCTGATCAGAGTGAGCTGGTAATGAAAAAGCCTTAAACTCTAACCCCCACCCCAGTGATACATTCCTTCCAGCAAGATTACATCATCTCTCTCAACATTGCTACCAATTGGAAACCAAATATTCAAGTACATGAGCCTATGGGAGACATTTTCTACCAAAACCACCTTGGATGTCAAACTATTTACCAACAGAGCTATCTCTCCTAACTCCTCATAAACATCTTTCAATGGTCATTTCATAAGCATATATGAGCAGGGTTATGAACTGTTAGCATAAATTTGCTGCCTACTATCTTAAAGCAGCAGTCTCAAGATCTGTGTTCTATCAACAAAATGTCTGAAAAACAGCAGGTAAAAAAACAACTTAAAAGCAAGTTTGTGGTATTTATGACCCACTCAGAGATTGCTGAGAGTGAGGTGCCAGACACTCCCACAAGTCTTGCTATTGAGCATCAGTGTATATCTCATTGGGATACATTCCCAACCTCTTCTCAGTTTAATAGATTCAGTGTTCACCATTTCTTTCAGATCAACTACTCAAAGTGATCTTTAAAACAAGTAGTGGAAGAGACTACATTTTCTTTGATATTTCAAAGATGATTGCTTTATAAAATCGTTAGCCAAAAATATGATCATAAAGAATTGTCTTTGGAGTACCATCCCAAATTGCAAATGTCAATAAGTTTCCCAAAATTGTGAGTAAAATGATTCTGCATAACATAAAATACTGATATACCTTTTTCCCCCAATAACTTCAATATTTCGAAAACATAATAGAAACAACTAAATTGTGTTGTTTGTTTTCAGTATGTGTGGAGATATATCTAACATATTGTTTTTGTGTATCAAATGCCCAGATGGCTTGATTATATCTTGTAATGTATTACCTCACAATTTTAAACAAAAACTAGTTTCTACAAACTTTTGCTGGTTTCTTTGAGCTGTCAAATTAGCTGTGGGAAGACTGCATGCAGTTCACTGTCTGTCATAACAAATGTTGGTAAAGACACTCTAAAGGGCAGGTGTATTTTCAGTCTCTGCATTGACTGGTCTCATCCCTGTGGTAGACTCTGACTATGTTTTATATAATGAGACATAGGGTCTGTGATGTGCAAGTTCCCAGTCTACTTGAACAAATATGGAGCAAATTTCTCAAGTGAGGCTTAGGATTTGAGTTGCAGAAGAATAATGAGTCCAGACTTAATTCAACAGATCCTATCACCTGGATAAGGTATGTGTCCATCTTCTCTGAGCATGTTGTGTAAAAGCATCTTAAGGAGAGCACAACAATCATTAGGCTTGTAAATGGTACAACATAGCATAAGTAAAGAGTGATTTTAAAACAAATAGAATAATATGTTTTCTTGAGTCTCATTTTCACTGTAAATGTGGCTAGGTCCATAGCACAGACCATTCTACTGAATCTGCTAATATCTCATAGGCTTCACCTATTGTGTAAAAGCCCATTAGTTTCTTTTTAGTAAGAGCCTGTTGGTTATTCAATTTTATTCACTTATTTTTCAAAGTATATATTTATTCATCAACCACCTGTCATTTCCATAGACCAGTAGGTTACTAACCAACAAATCCTAAAGTTTCTTTCTCTCCTATATCACACCCATAATGACTTAGTCATTGGTTTCATGTTTGGCTTTAAAAGGCTGGAATACTAAGGTTATCAACTTCTTTATGAAATGCTGGTTCACTGTAAAATAATCATGTGATTGTGTAAGCTATTGTGCATAGAATGCTAATATATGATGTATATCTGTATTCATTTTTGTCTGAAGCTGTCATTAATTAATGTGATGGTGGCATATAAGTACATATCATACGAAGTTATATAATACTTATATATCAAAAGTATATTTCTGTAGTTTTCTCTCAATTAAAAACATTCATTTGAATGTGATCAGTTTCTGGATATATGGTTTTAAGTATAGTTTAATTTTAGTGTCAATTTTTATATATTTATAAGTATTTACCTAAATATATTTAAACTGATATCACTTATTTTATTATAAAAGTTGACATTTGGTAATTATCAATCTTTTGAAAACCAAAGTATTAAAACTAGTTTAAAGGGGCAATTCAAATTGTATTTAATATGGACATTAAAAAAGTACTTTGACTGAGCAGTGGTGGCACATCCCTTTAATCCCAGTGCTCAGAAGGCAGAAGAAGGAGGATCTCTGTGAGGTGGAAGCCAGCCTGGTCTACAGAATGAGTTCCAAGACAGCCAGGACTACTGTTTCACAGAGAACCACTATTTTGAAAAACAAAAACAAAAATGAATGAAAGAAAGAAAATACTTTGGGCCATAATTTTGAAATATATCTCTACATTTCAAATCTCTAAATCTCTCTAAAAAAGTACATATTTATAAAGTTAATACAAAAATCAACCAATCACATTTACTTAAAATTCCATTATTTAAAAAAAATTTTATGTACATAGAAGTTGCAACATTAAATATATAAATAAAAAGGTTATAAAACTTATATAATTTATTGCATAAATACTTTTAACAATAAATAACGGTATGGGACAGCTGTTCACATTGTATTCACTGCCAGGCAGCAGTGGAGGGAATATTGGTACTCAACTCACTTTCTACTTTTAATTCAGTCTGGGGCACCTGCCCATAGAATGCTGTCCACACATCCAGGGACATCTTTGCTCATGGATTAAATCTCTTTACAAACACTCTCCCAGACAGGTTATATGTGTGTCTTCTAGGTGATTTTAAATATAAGCTAACAATCAAGATGAACCACCATCCTGATGAGGGATTCCCCTCTGTATGCTGTGAATACAATTGTTAATAAAAAAAAAAAACTGTCTCAGGCCTGCACAGGGAATAGAGGTAGGCAGGAAAACTAAACTGAATGCTGAGAGAAAAAAGGAACCAGGAAGAAGCCATGCAGCCCTGCCAGACAGAGATGCTGGAACTTTACACAATAAGCCATGGCCATGTGACAATACACAGATTACAAGAAATTGGTTAAGTTAATATGTAAGACTTAGCCAATAAGAAGCTAGAGCTAATGAGCCAAGCAGTGATTTAAATACTATGGTTTCTGTGTGATTATTTCAGGGCTGAGCAGCCATAAACCAAACAAATGGCCTTCCTCCAACAAATTGGTGTGCCAACATGGTAGACTAAATCCATGTAAAACCTGAGAAAGCTTAAAAAGGAATCCTAGACACACACACACACAAAAAACAGAGTTAAGCATGGTTTGATAGCAGCATTTTCTTGTGTGGGCTTGCTAAAAACAAACAGAGGCATGACTCCCTTATGAGAGGTTTTTATGATTCAGAGGTAGCAGAAAAAAAGTTATGCTGTTTTAAAATTACAGCTTCCTGGGCTGTG
This sequence comes from Ondatra zibethicus, assembly GCA_004026605.1. Lineage (NCBI taxonomy): Eukaryota > Metazoa > Chordata > Mammalia > Rodentia > Cricetidae > Ondatra > Ondatra zibethicus. The sequence goes on from PVIU01016942.1 coordinate 30,928, forward strand.
CTGCCAGTGTAAACTCTGATGAAGTACAGCTATGGATCATTTAAATGGGGTTTGTGAACAGATTGCTACAACTTGCTTAATGGCAACATAGACTGGCTGTGTGCTAAAAATGGGACTGTGAGTATGGTTTTCAGAGGCAGTGACCAGCTCTGCCATATCGGACAGGGCAGAGCATGCAGGTAGCACTGTATTTGCTCTAGCAATGCCATAGCTTAAGTATTTTTGTTGTTGTTTTTGAGACAAGGTTTCTCTGTGGCTTTGGAGCCTGTCTTGGAACCAGCTCTTCTCACCAGGCTGGTCTCGAACTCACAGAGATCAGCCTGCCTCTGCCTCCTGAGTGCTGGGATTAAAGGCACGTGCTACCACTGTCCAGCATAGCAGCTTAAGTTTTTCAGAAGTGCTTAGCATTTTAAGAAGTGCTCCTGGACAGTAAAGAATTACAGATACACACTAGGACAGATTCAGACGTAAAAGACCTCTAAATGGGTCACAGTGTTGAATAAATGTATGTAGACTTGGGAGAGAGAAGAAAAAGCATATAAACAGGTATAAAAAGAAGTAAATGGTTTAAAAAAGGTAAAGTCTTTAAAGAGAAAGAATATAGATGGTAATAGATAAAAAGGAGTGAAGATAATAAAATAAATATTAAAAAGTAATAGAGTAAAAATAAATAAACCATGTAAAGATGAGCTATATACAGAGAGTCTGGAGTATGTATATTATTGTGTTTTCTTTGAATTTTTTTACTGTGAAGGAGCTAAGTATAGAGAGACAATTCATTGTATGGGCTGCTAAGCTAAACCAGCATGTATATTATAAAGGTATCTTGACTTCAGAATTTGGGTCTAAGGATAAAAGAGGATCTTCTTTTGTTTCCACAGAAGATGAGAACCTGTGGACTCATTCCAGGCTAATGTGATTAGATGGACCAAAGACCCCCTGAAAAGTCATCTTGAACATGCCTCCAAAACTACTTCATCCAACTGGTGACTGAGATGAAACTACCACACAGGATATACCATGAAAGACCTGATTAATAGTGCCTCCAATCAGCAGAAAGTAGTTTAGAGAACTACGCCCAAATTCCCAAGTATTGTTTATAAAATCTTTCTTTACATTAAAAGGGAGATATAGTATAGAGATTTGTATTGGTATGGATCTTGGTTTATTGATACAAATTTAAGGTTAATTTTGTTATATGTATATTTCTGTTCTTGATTAAGGTATTGTGATTGTGCAGCTCATTTAAAAATGTAATGTAAAATTAAGAAATACAGTTAATAGAATATCATCTTATAGTTAAGCTTGTAGTCTTGTTAGATTTTCTAGATGGACAGATAAGTATTTCAGATGGATAGGCAGTCTTCAAACCTTTCAAAGAGTACAGGATATGGCATTTAAAATGTTTTAGAACTTAGGACTTTTCATGACACTGAGACACATCTGCTCCTGGCAGCACCAATCTACTTCAAGAGAAAGATGGGCATTGAAGAGGCTCCTTATAGAATTTTCTTTTTAGCCATTTGGGCAAGAAACTGCTCATGGTATGTTGTATGAACTGAACATGCAGGAGTCACAGAGAACTGACTGCTAAACTTGCCTAAAGGTGAGACAATCCTTTGGGGTTTCTGCTTCATGAAAGAGCCTGATAGACATTCTGCAAGACATAGATAAAAGTGACTGACAATTTGCCAATATAGGTGGAACTGTTGGAAATTTCCTGCTTCATGGAAAAGTCTGCTAGATACTATGGGCCTGTAGGCTGAAGATGGATGCCCCCAACAGTACAGAAGAACTTTGAGTGACTGTCCAGGTAGCAAGATGTCTTTATCAATTCTACAGTTTAGGAAGTTGCTTAAAGTGCAATTCCTGTTTATTTAGGTGATATTATATCCTTCAGGAGTCTTTGATGGAGTTGAAGAATAGTTATAATTATATTTTTTAATTATGATAAAAGATAAAGTAAATATAAATATTGTAATTGTAATTCTTGCTTGATACTTGTTTTGTTATATGTAATTTTATTATGTTAAAGTTAAAACTTTCCTTTTTATTTAAACAGAAAAGTGGAGGGGATGTGGGATTCCCCTCTGTATGCTGTGAATACCATTGGTTAATATAGAGACTGTATTGGACCTTCTTAGGGAATAGAGGTAGAGGGGGGAAAACTAAACTGAACCCTGGAAGAAAAAAAGAAGGAATTAGTGAGCAGCCATGTAGCCCCACTTGACACAGACACCAGACACAGATGCTGGAACATTACCCAGTAAGCCACAACCATGTGGAGATATTATTTTGGGGCTGAGCAGTTGGGAACCAACAAATAGCCTCCTTCAACACCATCCCTTCCGAAACCTTGTGTCCTGGCCTTATAAGCTAGTTTTGCATGTTTCTGTGTTGGGATTCAGGAACACGCATCTGAGATGATTTCTCTTCTGGATTACGTGAAATGGAATGAATCGTCACTGACAATAGGGAAGTGAGCTTTCTCAGTTTTATTCTTCCTTTTTGTCAATCATGTCTTTTACTGCAAACTATAGCTTCTACCATTCAACAGGGCTCAGTTTGTTTTCATGTATACCATCTGTAGCATTTCCCCTGACTGTCAGCAGCACTCTGAGAGATTAAATAAAATTTCTAGTATATCTAGTTACCTCTTTCTGTTATTTGGTTGCTTTTATTTGAGGTCTAGGCCTTGTATCCCTGCCTGGCTGCCTTGACCCCATGATACTTGTGCTTTAATTTTATTCTATTCTCAGAGTACAGGAATAAACTAACAACACACAACACCTGGCTTGGTTACCATCTTTTATAAACTTTCTTTGAGAGATTCTAGTATCACTGTGTATATATAATGCCAGAACAAATAAGAAAGAGACACAGCACTTTTCTTGAAGGTGAAGCTGCATCTTGATATTGTCTTGCTACAAATGCCATTTAACATTAATGATCTATCTCTCTCTCTTAGATTAAGAGAAATAGAATATACCCAAGATATTTCTTTCTGGAAAAAAAGGAAAAGAAATTTCAAACCAAATTTTTATGAACTTACTCAAACCTATAATTTTGTCCTGCACTTTTAAATTTAGATCTATATTATTTTATTCCACAGGAAACTTATTTTTCTAAACCTTTAAATTGATTTTTATTTTGTATATTTACATTGTTGGTGTTTCTCATAGCCTTGGATCATTTGGATATTACAGGCTAGCCTAGGCTGGCTTTGACTTATGAACCATATCTCCATTTCCTGAATGCTGGAATTACAAGCCTGGGACAGCATTCCTACCATAAAATGATTTTTAATACAAAAATCAATTCTTTTCCTGATTTACTAATAACACATGTTTGTAAATCCTTAACATCTCTCCAAGGTGTTTATTCATCGCTTCCTGTCTCTTTTTGAGTGTTTCCTTACATCTTCTTTTTAAAACAATAATTAAAAAAATACAAAATTAGATAAAAATATTATTTCTCACAAAAAGGAAGTTTGTGTCTTTCTTTTATTTGTTTCTGACTAAAAATCATTTAAAGTTTCTTATTTTCTCATGTATTGCATTATATATATATGAATTTAAATGTTACTAACCTCAATTTGAAATGATTAAATAAGAAAAAATAATTTTAATTTTTGCATCTATCCATAGTTTTATTAATATGTTGGTCTTCATTCTGTGTTTAAGAATTTAAGAGATTACCTGCTTTACCAGAGATCATGCCAACATCCAGAACCCCAGTTGAATCACCCTACTAGACAGAGGAAATGGATGGCCACCAGAACCTCAGACCAGGAGACCAAAGAAAGAGAAATCAAAGGAAAAACAAAAAAAAACAAACAAAACACCCATCCAACAAAGACAAATTCAGAAATCAGCACCTAAATCTTCAATTTTCCCAAACTCAGATTCCTGGAAGCCAGAGTCAAGAACACAATCAATGCTCTTTCCCCTGGCCTCCATCCTAGGTCCCATAGCCCAGTCAGCTTTACTGTAGGCCAGAGTTGTCCTAAGGTCCTGGGGTAAGACACCATTCACCACCTGATAAACCTTTTTAAGCTTGTCCAACATCACCAGACTTCAAACCCTGCTTCTCCTGGACTCCATATTCTGGCCTACTACTTTTTTGAAGAAGTCTTCAGCTTTAGCAAAGGCCAGGCAGGATCTTGGAACCCGAAGTAAGACACCACCCCACGCCTGTTAAAATTCCTAAAAGCCCACACAGCAATGCTAGACAGGAACCACAGCCTCGACAGCTATACCAAAAGCTAGAGTGGTCCTAGAGAATCCAAGGAAGACACTTCCTACCATGGGATAAACCCCTTTAACCCTGTCTGAAAAACCCAGAGAGCATTGCCAACCCTGGGTTCCATATGCTGTCCTAGTACTTTTGAAAAAGTCTTCGGCTTTACCAGAGGCCTGGCTGGATCTAGGGACTCAAGGCCTACAACTCCAGAATCAGACTTCAGCTTTACTGGAACACAGCCCAGATCTAGGGACCCCAGCCCTAGCAACTGTACTGGGGGCCAGGCTTGTTCTAAGGACCACAGAGGGCAGACTGCTCTCCATAACCTGTGCTCCATATCATGCTGTACAATTTCAGAATACATCAACTTTAACAGAGTTCAGGATGAATCTAGGGACCCCTACCATCCAAAACCCCAAGAGGGGATATCATACAGGACAAGAAGACACTGAAGACAGGCTAGTTACCAGAACCCTTGGCTTTTTAGGCCAAAAGGCTACAGAGACAAGAGAAACCAAGGAACAAAGCATTTATCTAACAAAGACAAACACAGGAATTGACACTCAGACCTCTAATCCTTCTAAATCCAGCTGCCTAAACACCAGTGGAAGAACACAATCAATAACCCAAAAAGCAACATAGCACCACTAGAGACAAGCTATCCTACCAACAGCAGGACCTGAAAAATTCAACATAATTGGAACACAAGAAAATTAACTAAAAATCACTTTATAAAGATGATAGAGGTCAATAAAGGGAACATGATAAAATTCCATTAAAGAAATTGAAATAAAATAAAAATAAAATAAAATAAAAACAAAAATGGGAAGATATCAATAAATTCGTAAATGAAAATCAAGACAAAAGCAAACAAACAAGCAAGCAATGAGGGAAATTATTCAGACCAGAAAATGGAATTAGAACTAATAAAGAAAACACAAATGGAGGGAATCCTGGAGATGGAAAATCTGGGTAAGAGAATAGGAACTACAGATGATAGCATCACCAATACAATACAAGAGATGGAAGAGAGAAAATCAAGCTCTGAAGATATGATAGAAGAAATAGATTTATCAGTCAAAGAAAATGTTAAATCTAAAAAATTCTAAACGAGGAACATCCAGAAAATCTGGGACATCATGAAAAGATCAAACCTAAGAATAATAGAAATAGAAGAATCCCAGCTCAAACCCCCCCAAAAAAAATCATAGAAGAAAATTCTCCAAACCTAAAGATGGACATGCCTATAATGGTACAAGAAGCTTGCAGGATCATCAAATGAATTGGGTCAGAAAAGAAAATCCCTTCACAAACGAATAATCAGAACACTAAACATACAGTACATAAAAAGAATGCTAAAAATGGCAAGGTAATAGGGCCAGTTAACATATAAAGGACAGCCCATTAGAATCACACCCTATTTTCTATAGAGACCATAAAATCCAGACAGGCCTGGTTTGATGTCTTGCAGACCTAAGAGACCATAAATGTCAGCTCAGACAAATATACCCAGCAAAACAGTCAATCACTTAGATGAAGAAAAAAATTAGGGTGGGGGAGAACTGGGAGGACAGGGGTGAGGAGAAACTGTGGCTGGGATGCAAAATAAATTAATTAATTAAAAAATGATAGCTTCATTTCCCAAACATTAATGGAGGAGGGAGAAATTTTCAACACTAAAAATAAATTTAAAAAATTGAAAGAGAGAGAACACAATCTACAGTAGTGAGGACAATATGTCACCACCACAGCCCACCTATCCCACTATAGCAAGCCTCACATAATCAACACAACCAAAGTTCAAGACAATTATCTTAAAAACAACTTTACAAAGATGATAGAGTTCCTTAAAATGGAAATGAATAAATAAAGAAATTGAGAAAAAATTAAAAATTAATTAGAGAAAATTAATCGATTCCCCCAAAGAAAGCCATGAAAAAACAATCAATTGAAGAAAATGAGTAAATCTCTAAGAAAGGCAAGAAGTAATAAACATATGAACAATATAAATATAAATAATTCAGTTCAAGACCTGAAAATGGAAATGGAAATAGAAATAATAAATAAAACACAATCTAAGGGATTCCTAGAGATGGAAAATCTAGGTAAGTGAACAGGAATTAAAGATATGAGAATCACCTATAAATCAAAAGAGGTAGAAGACAGAATCTCAGGCATAGAAGATATAAGAGAAGAAATGGATACATTGGTCAAAGGAAATGTTATATCTAAAAAATTTCTGACTCAAGACATCCAGGATATCTGGGACAATATGAAAAAGAAACCAAACCTAAGCATAATAGGACTAGAAGGAAGAGATTCTCAGCTCAAAGGTCCAGAAATTTTTTTTTTTGGCAAAATCATAGAAGAAAATTTCCCAACCTAAACAAGGAAATCTATAAAGGAAGAAGAAGCCTATAGAACACCAAATTTTTTGGACCAGAAAAAGAAAGCCCCCTCAACACATAATAATCATAATACTAAACATACAGAATAAAGAAAGAATATTAAAAGCTTCAAGAGAAAAAAGCCAAGTAATATACAAAGGCAGACCTATTAGAATTGGACCCAGCTTCTCTATGGAGACTCTAAAAGCCAGAAGAGCCTGGACAGATGTCTTACAGTCTCTAAGAGACCACAGATGTCAGCCCAGACTACTATACCCAGCAAAACACCCAATCACCATAGATGGAAAAACAAAATATTCCATGATAAAGCCAGTTTATGCAATGTCTATCTTTAAATCCAACCGTACAGAAGGTACTAGAAGGAAAGCTGCAACCAAAGCAGGTTAGCTACACCTATGAAAGCACATGAATAAATAATCTCACTCCAGCAAAACCAAAAGGAGGACACCCCCCCACACACATATAACCTCCAATAGAATAACAAAATAATAAGAATTAGAAATCATTGGTTATTGATATCTCTCAAGATCAATGAAATCAATTCCTCAAGAAAAAGACACAGACTAACAGAAAGGATGCACAAACAGGATCTATCACTGCATTGCATTCAAGAAACACACCTCACTATCAAATATAGACAAGAGTTTATAGTAAAAGTTTGGAATTTTTCATGAAAATGGACATTAGAAACACATTGGTGTAGCCATTCTAATATCTAAAGCAAACAAACTTTAAAACAAAATTAATTAAAAGAGAAAGGGAAGGAAATTTTATACTCATAAAAGAAAGATACACCAAGATGATATTGCAACTTTTAATGCCTGTGACCCAAGCACAAGGGCACCCACATATGTAGAAGAAACATCATTAAACTTAAATCACACATCTACCTTCACATATTAATAGTAGGATACATCAATATCCCACTCTCCTTAACTGACCTAAACAAAGAAATGTTGGAGCTAACAGGTATTACGAACCAAATGGACCTAACAAATATCTATAGAATAGTTCACCCAAATACAAGAGAATATACCTTCTTTCTCAGCACCTCTCCGTAAATTTTCAAAAATTGATCATATCCTCCTGCATCACATCAGACCACCATGGAATAATACTGAATTTCAACAACAACAGAAAAACAAAGCCTATAGAGTCATGGAAACAGAACAACTTTGTATTAAATTACTGTTGGATCAAGGCAGAAATAAAGAAATAAATTAAAGACTTTCTAGAATGCACTGAAATTTAATGCACAACATACTCAATATTATAGGACACAATAAAAGTAGTACTAAGAGGAAAGTTCATAGCACTTACTTTCTGTTTCTGTTGCATGATTCATTTACACATGCAAAAATCTAGCCATTCTAGTCTTTCCTTCATTCTTTTGCTGCCCATCCACTGTTCAGGCCACAGGTACTACTTTCTTTAAAAAGAAAAAACAAAGCAAAATGTCTAGAAGAAATATTCCGAAAAGCTAAGCACAAAATTACATCAGTAGAAAAAGTATATAGATCTGTGCAAATGGAAGATAACACACTTGGACTCCCTGTGAGATAACTACGTCTGGTCGCTACCATTTTAAAATGAAAAGCTAGAACCAAAGAACTGAGATAAAATGTAGGGATAACACTGAGTTCTGTAAGTGCAGAAACCATCAAAAATTAAATTATACAACCTTGAAAATGGGGTCCCCCTCATGTAAAACAGAGATTTTAATTAAATCACAAGTGTAAAAGAGACTATGTACAAGTGTAAAAGTGTCAATTATGTCTGTTGTGCTGTTGCACACTCTAGTTATTTAGCATTACCCATTTACTTAGACATGTATAGAAATAAACATACACTCATACATATAGTGAAATGCTTTTCCACATGGTTTTCTGAGTATGTTGACTAGATATGTCTGCTTCCTAACCTCTCTGCCAACTCATTCTGAAACAAAATACTATCCCTAGTAAGCAGTGTTATTCTGTGATGCAAACTGGATTATCACATTGGCATTATTGAAGCAAACATGATTTTGATACAAGTAGTGTCAATCCCACCAGTAATTCTTTCTACTGTCTTTGCCCCAAGCTACTGAGTAGATCAATGTACTTTGGAGTATTAAGTTGTGGTTTTGACCACAAATTTGTCAAATTTTGGAAAAATATCATAGGAGGAGAATGTTTAATCCTGCTGAAGATCAAGCTAAAACATTAAACAAGTGGCAATCTGCAAACCACCATGGACAGGTAACTCTGCAATGTTCTATGCCTCCAGCCACTTGCTTTTCTGTGCTTTGCCATTATGACCCACAGTAAGTCTTCCATAAAGCATCTAGCCCAAATCAGGGTCAAGCCATCTTCAAAGGAGTACCAGCCTATCAACAGGTAGCCAGTGTTTATATGTCTTCGGGGCTGTTAGCTCTGCAATGTAATCCGAAAGAATGCCAAGGGAAACGAATCACATTTCAAATGCCTTTCTCACTGTTCTCCAACTCTAATAAAGCTTCAAGAAATGCTATGTGTGCATAATGTCAGAATCAAAGGATTGGCACTTTACTTATCAAGCAGACCACATTCCATAGTATCCTATGCATTTTCTGGTGGGGAATAGTGTAAGGTCTGACTCGAGGAGTGAATGAAATGCAAGCACTGGCCTCTGTGTGCTCTGGAAAGGAGGTAAATAGTATGAATGAGCTCAGCATTAAAGTTGCCTTTTATTTTTACAAGGTTTGGCTTTTTTTTATTGGTCCTAAATTTGAAATAGAGCCATGCATCTCTCAGAATGTGTCACTTAATTTGCCTTCCATAAAGAAGACATTAGAACTATTCAAAATTACTGATAATTTGATCAAGCACTCTGAGATTTTTCCATACAATATTTAAAATTAATATATTGTTGGTTATGCAGAGAATTGTAGTTATCAGTTTATTAATAAGGTGACTTAGCACACTGTTTACTAATCATAAGTAAGGTTCCCCAATAAAACTCAGAAACAACAGAAAGAACAACATGTAGTCAAACAAGAGAAAAAAGAAGAAAGGAAGGATGGGAGAATGAGGAGAATGAGGAATAAATGATCCTAGACACACAAAGTCTGAATTTTGCATGTTTCCTTTGATGTTCACTTGACTTGCTCAGGAAGGCAATTTGCCAGGGGAATTGGTGTGAACAAGCACGAGAAGTGGATGCTTTTACCAAGTCGTACCAGGGGAGAAATCAAATTGAAATTTAAAATGTGCTATAAATTATTCACTGGGATGTTAACGTTGTAAACGGTCTTTTCACATCTCCTGCCCCGCTGGGATCAACAGTGATCCTGTGAGGTAGATAAGACTATAACACCCCACTCTACAGATGAGGATATTTATGCCCTCCAAAGCTCAGTGAGTTCCCCAAAGCCAGGCAGTATTTTAGCTGAGAGTTAAAAGTATTCATTGGATCTCTGCTTCTCTTCCAGATGCATCTGTAAGCTTCTTTGATTCTGGTTATTCAGATCAGAGACTCTCTGATAGTCAAAGCTCTGGAACTGAGAGCTAATGGGATGCTTTATACACTTGCTTGTTGTATGAGAGGAGATAGGAGAGTCAGTACTTTCTCTTTACCATGTGGTTTTCAGAGATAAATGCTGGTTACCAAGTTCTCTGCAAGTGAACTTGGTCCATCTTGCTGCCCTGATAGATGGTTGGACACTGTAGGCAACCGAACTGGAATTACCATAAATCTTGTCATATGAAGTACTCTTTTTTAAGTTAAAATCTTTTTTAAATATTATATTTAATAAATGGTACATTCGTAACTGTATCTAATAACGCATCTCTTCTAATGATTTAAAACTCTGATTTTTATTCCAGCATTTTCTACACATATACAAACATGTACACACAACCACACACACACAAACACACATCTTTTATCATTGTAACTATCAGTAAAGCCTTCTGGCCCACCTAAAGCATAGGTAGATACTAAAATTTTGATCTGCAACATTGAAATCCATATTGTTCTCATCTATCCTTTGGACCAACACATCAGCTTCAAACTTATCTCTCTTCTATTTTGTCATCATTATGTTCTTAATCACATTTTGATTTATCCATCTTGCCCTTATATATTCTATTATCATCTAAGAAATTTGCCAGGTGGTGGTGGCATATACCTTTAATGCCAGAATTCGGGAGGCAGAAGCAGATGGGTTTCTGAGTTTGAGGCCACCCTGGTCTACAGAGCAATTTCTAGGATTGCCAGGGATACACAAAGAAAACAAAACAAAACAAAACAAAAAACCAAATAATTCTTTAAAAATTATTGTAAGTCAGTGAATTGAATTGTCTTATCCCTCTCTGTGACCCTTGGTATTATACTAAGAGTAAAAGATTTTTATTTCTTCCTTTCCTATTTCCATGCATTATATTTCCTTCTCTTGTTATAGTTAAGACTTCAAGAACTATACTGAACTATAATGGAAAAGTTGGATACTCTTTCCTTGTTCCTGATTTTAGTTGAATGCTAAATTGTTAGAGTTGGGATCAAAGTTCAGTTCAGTGCTATATTGTACCCACTGCCTTCCAGTTTCTGTTTTGAAGTACTCTGTGGTTCCTTACCTGTGACAAGTCAGGGAGCATTCACAGAAGAGCATGAGAGAACTATCTTTGAAGCTAACCACTCTCATGTACACAGACAATATATTAGTAATCTCCAGGAAATCCATAAAAATTAATTTTCAAAGAGTTAATAGTACTTTCATTAATTCAGTAAAGAGTTGTTTCAAATTGTGATTTAAAATTTAAGAACAATTTTCAAATGACATTTAAATATTTAATCAAGAGGTCACAGTGCTGACATGGGATGTACAATGAGGAGGCATGTTTAGAAGACTGCTCAATGTGAAGGAGTTTTATTATCCTTGGTACTTTTCAAGAAATGTACTTTGAAAGCAACACCTCCTACTACCTAACTCTATGGTTCATGAACCGTTCAAATTCAAGAGATGGACACAGCTTTATTTATACTCAACCAACAAAAGTAAATGAGAAAATTAAATAAGTGTGTGTGTGTGTGTGTGTGTGTGTGTGTATGTTGTTATAGAAAAAACTATTTCTTCCCCCCTGTTAGCTCCTTTCTTTCACAAATTTGTGATCTTGCAGTAGCACATGTGAATGAGATCGTAGTTCTCCTGGGATGATGTGCATTTGGCAGATAGTGATTTATATCATATAAAAACACTTGCATTAAAATTACTTCATCTTCTTTTCAGATTTTCTACCAATCCAATTAAAAAAATCCTGCTTCCTGCTTCTTTACTAACATAATAGCATTGGCATGCACTCTGTCAATTGCTTTCTGATCACTTATGAAATCTTCCCTTTTTATTTCCTCAACAGACTTCTGGGTTAAGTAAGGCAGAGGTGATTTCCTACAACTTAAACAATGGAAGCAGACTTGGCTGTTTGTTTCAAATGATTTAGCATAAGACCCAAGGCTTTCTTTTTTGTCTTTCTTTTGATTAATACATTCTCTCAAATACCACATTTTTAAAAACTGTATAATCACCAGAAGGATATGATTTTTTTTTCTTTTTTTTCTTTTTTTTTTCCATATATTGTTTTGTTTTATTTTTTCCATTCAAGAACATAATTAAAGATAAAAAAAAATTTTTTCCTTTCTTCCCCTTCTCCCGGTCCCCTCCCACTACCCCCCACCCCTCCTCCCTCCCCCTTCTTCCTTGAAAGAGGGCATGGTGCCCTGCCCTGTTGGAAGTCCAAGGCCCACCCCCATCCCTCCTGGCCTAGGAAGGAGT
>PVIU01016943.1:0-43336 GCA_004026605.1 Ondatra zibethicus
GGGAGTGGACGGGGCTTGTCTCTTAAAGGGATAGGACAGATCATTACAACATTCAGGGGCCCCTATCTCTGGAGTTCTCCTTTGTGAAGCCAGCTTGTCCTGGGCTGTCAAGGACAAAAGGCAAATGAAGCAGTGGAAAGGCTCTTCATTTGGCCTAATCTTTAGGAGTTGGAATGAACTCTTTGGGTCTTCTTTATTGTGGTAGACTCTGTGTCATGACTATCCCCACTCTCTGTCCAGAGGTTATTTGGCCAGGCGCTGAATAAACCTCGAGGTAGAAGGCTTCCAAGTTGAGCTTTTTATTCATAGTAGTGAGTTAAAACTACATTTTGGTGACTGCAGAATGAAAAATTGTACTTTTTTTTTTTGGTTGTTTCTATCTGCCTACTCAGAGTTTGTAAGTAGCCAGAGTTGCATTTTACTTTTTTTTTTTTAATTTGTGCGTGCAAGTTCATGTAAGTAAGTGCATCTGCACAGTGCATGTAGAGGCTAGAAGACAGTTCAGGGGTGTCTTTCCTCTCTGACCTGGAGCTTGCTGGATTAGGCAAGGCTGACTACCACCACTCCAGGAAAGAATGTGGGTTCTGGAATCAAACTCAGGCCTCATACTTGAAAGACAAGCATCCTCCAACCCCAGAGTTGATCTTCATCTTAGGCTTTGCCTCTTTTATTCAAATCTCACCATTCCCAGACAGCGTCCGCCCTCCTCCCCCTTCCTGAGCCCCTGTCACAGTCATTACCTCATGGAAAGTGCTTAACAGACCTTGGAGGGAGTCATTGTTATTCTGGCTCCAGAAAATTCAAGGATGAGAGGAGTCTCATTGTCAGCATACATTCTGACTGGTCTGGACCGGTGCTGAGGGCTACTAGCTTTGATTAATGCTTCTGGTTAGCTCCATGGCACAGGTAAGAAACACAGGTGGACAAGGCTGTATGCAAAGTCCCCTGACTCGGAGAACCAGTGAGCTCCGCTCTGCCCAGGTCGCCTCTCTTAATGGCAAATTAAATCACACTGGCTTTAAAGACCTCGTTGCAATACTTTGGTTTCTTTTATTTTCTTTCTTTCTTCCCCCCCCCTCTTTTTTTAACTACCTCGGAAGAGGCTGTAAAAATATTAAAACCAATTGCCATCATCTTTCAGATGGGTGCGTTATGAGATGTAGCTTTCAAATGAATGGGAATAATCGGAAACTCCCTCCCGGTTCCATTCTAGGAGGGTATTTCAGATTCATACAATATTTCTGAAAGCTCTCATAATGGGGCATGTGCACTTAGGGCATTAATGAAGTCGGCTCAGTGCTTGCTGGTCTCATTTCACGGAGCTAATTGTTAAGTGTTTTGCATACTTACAATTGAACTAAATTATTCCAAGCTAGCTGGCTTCAGGAAGTGTTAATTATATTTCAGTACAGGAAAATCCAGGCTAAAAAATCATCCACTTAAAACTTATCTATTTATGAACATCTCATTCTGGAGATCTCAAACATATATTTTAACGCAATGTGAATATTACGATTAATATTTCTTTACCAAAAGAACCTTTATTCTTTCTCTGAATAGCCCCCACCCACCCCAGCAACCCCTTCCTCATCTTTCTAGTTTATTCAACAGTCTAGTCTGGAAATTGAAGGAAGCCTTCCTTTGTATTTCTGGCGCCTTGAATCTTTAAGTTGGATGCCAAGAGCAGCATTAGCCCCATTCACCTCAAGACCAACTGGCCCTCTGTACAAGATATTAAGCAATTAACTTACGGGTCCTGTCCCAGCCGCTTAGGACCAAGGAATCTCTTGCTTCTGGGGAAGATTCCCAGATCTGGGGAAGTAGTTTGTGTAATATTGAGTTGGAAGTGTCACCCCAGCCCCTGGCCTGGGAATTGCCCTGGTCCTGACTCCTCCAACTCCCAGCCTGCCAAGTGCTGACGCCCTCCACGGGGAGGGTCAGGACCACTCCCAGAGGGTATTTAGGCTCTATGCTGGAAAAAGAAACACTTGGTCATTGGGGTTTGTGTGGGCTCCTCTCCCCGCCATGCTGGCCCCGTCCACCCGGGAGTGTGGCATTTGTTAAATGTGGGCATTTTTGATTTGATCTACTCTGGTTTGATTGGAGTTCTTTGCACTGGCGGAGAGGCTCTTTTTAAGGATTATTTTTTAACAGATGGAGGTCCCCCACCAAAAGGGACCTTTTTTTCCCTGCGGGCCCAGGGCCGTGCTGGAAAATGCCCTTCCCGCATGCCCTCTCCACCAGGCAAGGTCGGCCTCAGGTGAGTTCCCCTTTTAAGGTGCATGGCCGGTAGGGTTTTGGGGTGACCCATTTGCTTTTCAGGCTTTTGCTGAAGCCATGGTCTGTGCCGAAAGTTATCCAAGCGGCTGAGCCAGGCCTAGCTGAGGTGAGTTTTGATTGGCCAGAGATGCCTGCCATTTAATTTTCACAGCCGCATTTTCAGCTCAAGAGCTGTCTTGGTGGGTGCACTGTGACAGACTTGAGTCACACAGGCATGCGCTTCTAATGGGTTTCTTGCGATTCCAAGCCGATTCCTGAAATGCCCTTAGACGGCCTTTTACAATAAATCCTTTTAAATTAGGGCTATCTAACCTAAATTAACAATACTCCAAAAGCCTGCAGTTTCTAAATGCTTGCTCCTGTCCTGCCCCCACTTCCGTTTCCCCTCCGTAGCCCACGGTTTATCCCACCCCCACTTCTATTTCTCCACTGGTTTGTCCTTGCCCCACTTCTGTTTCTCTGTATCCTGCGGGGCTTTGATGCTGTGCCTGGAGCCCCGGTTGGCTCCCGTCCTGTTCTGGATTCGGGGGTCTAAACCTGACTCCCTTTCCATTGGCCGAGGGCAACAGAGGCCATCGCCCATCCCTTCTGAATGGCGTTTGCCCATCAGCTGTTTGCTGTTTCACTGGCCTCTGCCGCCTGAGCTGGGATCACTCTGCTCTCCCACCCCCCATTCCCTGCTGTCTAACACAGGTTTCCAAAAGTCCTATTTGTCTGTCTGTTAGAATGATGTGGCCGCAGTATGTCTGTGTGAGTGTGTAAATGTTTTCGTGATGTGCTCAATTTAAGTTTCTGTATGCATGTGTGCTTATGTTAAGATCAGTAAAACTTATATCTCCAGATTACAGCATCTCTGGAAAAATACGAACACGTGGGTAGCCGCCATTTTAACCTCACCTCCATCTTTGGTAAGGGCACTACATGTGCTAGTCCTCCATCTTTGGTTAAGGGCACCCACATGTGCTACTCCGCCATCTTTGGTAAGGGCACCCACATGTGCTAGTCCTCCATCTTTGGTAAAAGTACCCACATATGCGAGTATTCTTTGACTTATTAAAATATTCCTTTTAATCTTCTTATATCTACTAGCATTGATAAACTATAAGTAATTGGATAAAATACATGCCTAAATTTAATTTATATGCCCAGTTTAAAATAACAGGTAATGGTACCTAGTTTTCAAGTGCCTTTACAGATCTGAGGGTATGGCATATTAACAAAAGAGCTTCTATCACAGACCTGCCAGCTTCTGCAGCATCCTTTAGCTCCTCCAAGAAGACAGAAGACTTTCCACCTCCAGGCCTTGCCTTTGGGTTTGGCAAAGCAAAAAGCGGCCCTCCCTACCTCTTCAGCTTCCTGGATGCTTCTGGGGAATTGATCTGCTCATCCTGCCAAGACAGGTAGACTAAATCTTCCCCCCACAGGAAAAAAAATCTTTGGGCCTCATACTCAGCAGCTAACAACAAACACTGCTTCTAAGACTGGTGTTCTCCAAGGACTAAGGAGAGGATTTGGGACTGCCTGCATAGCTAAAAAGCTGTCTCATTTTTGCTCATTTATCCCTCCCAGATCTGTCTAATGGCATTTGACAATGTAATGTACTGTTAACTTATTACTTTATCCATGACATTTAATAAAGTTTCCTGCTAAAATACAGACAGGTATGCCTCTTTAACAGGCTTCATAGTCCAGGATTTGCAGGTTTCAGGTGTATCTTCTGAGGTTCAGCTAAAATGTTCATATCTTTTAACCTAAAGCAATAGCCTTTTGCTATAACACCAAGATGTAAATCTGTTCCAGTTCTCTTACAGGTTCCTGGAAAAGTTCTACCGCTCTATCAAAAATCAGGTCTGGTAAAAAACTAACAGTCTACAGAGCCTTTTGCTAACCCCAGCTAGTTTCAAGCATATTTTACAGGTTACTCCTGCTGCCTGGGCCAAGACCAACCCACAAAGTGCTCCCTAGACAATGCCAAAGACCTGCACCAGCTCCTGGGACTTCACCACTGGTATCAACTCTTCTGGGTCAGGGACACCTGCCAACTAAATTCTGATTTTATCCGCTATTGTGTCCCATCCCATGGCTAGCCCCATTCATAGGGCCAATAATAACATTATTTCTTTCCTAACCACCTGCCTTCTCTTCTCCCTCAAAAAGCAGCTGCCTGAGGACTCCAGGATGACCGCAAACATCATTTTGAGTGAGGTAACCCAGACCCAGAAAGACAATTATCACATGTACTCATTCATAGGTGGTTTTTAAACATAAAGCAAAGAAAACCAGCCTACAAACCACAATCCAGAGAACTTAGACAACAATGAATACACTAAGAAAGACTTACATAGATCTAATCTACATGGGAAGTAGAAAAAGACAAGATCTCCTGAGTAAATTGGGAGCATGGAGACCTTGGGAGAGGGTTGAAGGGGAGGGGAGAGGCAGGGAGGGGAGCAGAGAAAAATGTAGCGCTCAATAAAATCAATAAAAAGAAGTAGTGGTCAATTCTTTAGGGAAGCAGCCTCATTTCAAGAGGTCTGCTGACACAGTAGTAGCTGCTACCACTGGGTGGCACAATACAGACCTTTGTTATTATCACAGAAAGTTCATGGGAAGTTGCTTGTCTCATGCTGGCTATTTTTCATCTACTGAAAGTTGTGGGGCAAAGGAGGACCAGAGTGGAGCGTCTGGCTCCAGGACAAGCTGTGGGTGGAACTGTACTATATAAGCATATCAGCAACACAGGCCACCAAGTTTGTCCGGCTACAGGAGTTTTAAAAATCTGTCTATGAAGAGGGAGGGTAACAAAGCCTGTGTGTAGAGCGACAGAAGCAGAGGGAACTGGGCCTCTGTCACAATGAGGCCCTCTTTCTGCTTTCACTCCAGTGTCTTCACAGCGATGCTGTCTGTACTCGTACACAGGTTCCTATGAATGGGCTTCTGTAGCCTGTGTCGTAGCAGTCTCCACAGACTCCTGCTTCCTACCTCCTGCCGCAGTACCAACATATACCAAGTGCTCTGTTATAGCTTGTGGAGTTGCCCAATTAATAGGGGACTGGAATCCTGGGAGAAGGGGCAGGGGCAGGAGGCTCAGGTCCCAGAGGGTAACCTCTGTTCTTTTCCTTCTGCTTCCTCCATAGTGTTGGGAATTACTGAGATGGGTCCCGAAGTCTGCTCTTCACACACCCCTTGGCATCTGTAATAGCCCCCGCCCCCTTTTCTTGAAGTTACACTCTGGCGTGTGTGCGGTTGAGCCGTTTCTGGCGTCCCTACACTTTCACATCAATTCAGGTGGCAGTTTAGAGCCAATTAAAATTTATAAGCCACAGGTAGTGAGTGAAATCCCAAGGATTAATTTGCTCAGTGGAGTATTAATCGGTGTAATGTCATAGGTGCTTCTTTATTATATCAAACTGCAAGATGGAGCTGAGGAAGCACACCCCTCCAGTGTCTGGCTGTAAACGCTCTAATTGGTCCCACTGGGCTGCATGGAGGCGTGGCTTCACTTCCTCCAAGCTCTGGGAAAGGGCAGAGTCAGCAGTTTGTGCCCAGAACCTCCTGGCTCCTCCCTCTCTCTCCCAACCTGCAGACTAGTGTGGGATTATTTTGTATCTTCCGCCATCACTCTCTAGTTCCTGACTGCTTACCAAGATGATCAGCAGCCTCCCACCCAAGCCATCACGCCTCCGTTGTCACAGTGGACGGATCCTTCTTCTTAAACTGCCAGCCAGGATAAACCATTTCTCTCTTAAGTTGTTTATTGTCAATCATAAGAAAACTTATACACATGCCAAGTGCAATTTGGCCCCCATCAATGGGGCTTCC
The DNA here is from genome assembly GCA_004026605.1 of Ondatra zibethicus. Taxonomy (NCBI): domain Eukaryota; kingdom Metazoa; phylum Chordata; class Mammalia; order Rodentia; family Cricetidae; genus Ondatra; species Ondatra zibethicus. The sequence continues at coordinate 6,103 of PVIU01016943.1, forward strand.
ATCTCAGTCCCTTCTCTCTATTTCTCTGTGTGTGGGGGTCATATTATGTTAAATTCCTTTCTGCACATGAAGAAATGGGGACTAATTTCTCCTAGGATCTTCCCAAAATCACATTACTGGTGAGCCAAGCCAAGAAGCCGGGATTATAGGACCCAGTGTGCTGGCTATCAACTCCGTGAACAGTGGAAAGACATGGTTTGTTGCTAATTGCCTGTGCAGGGAATGGGCCTTCTCCTCTTAGGACCCAGAGAGCTTTCCTTGCCTTACTCAGCTAGCAGAGCTCAAGGCTGAGGATTTAAGATGAGGGATCAGGGAGGGGAGATGGAGAGTTGTCAGAACTGATGATTCTTAGAAGCTCCCCTAAGGAGCACTAAGGAGGCTGCTACCTCCTTGTAATAAAAGAGGAAGATGCTTCTAGAACCCTGGGAGATGATGCTCCTCCCCATCTGGTCCCAATACCCTCTTCTCATTACCAAATGTCAATCAGGTCAAACAAATGTCTGTACTGATATCCCCTGCCTTTGAGACCAGCCCCCACCCCCCCAAGTCACTTTTGGCCTCGTTCAAATGTTCTTCCTTTCAAATACAGATGTTAGAATGGGCCCAGTGGGCTGAATCTCTTTGCTCTTGCCCAGCTAGAATCCCAGGCAGAGAGAAACACAGATTCCTCCCTCTAGAGAGCAGGGGTCAGGACTCTCAGGCATCAATCTTTCAAGGCAACTGATAAAAGAAGGGTAATGTTGGGGAAGGCTGAGAGGAGGTCTCGACCTTTATTTCTCATTGTAGAAGGAAGGACTTTATTATGGAGTCGGGGCATCAGGTGGCCCATGACTGGACAATGATCAGAAATGGTGCTGGTTAAAGGAGACTTGTCCTGCAGGAGTCCCAGGCAGTCGAATCCAGGTATGTTGTGATGTGGTCTCTCTGGCAGTGGTCAACTGGGAAACCTGGACTGCAAGTATAGCCTGCATGGGGACAACCAGGGCATACAGGAGGTTTTGGGAGTTTGCTGAGTCTGGATAAGGCACCTTTGTGTTTGGTGCAGTAAAGTCTAGAGTCATAATTAGCAATCAGGGAAAAAAGAGGATAAGGGAAGAAACCCTGGAGTCATTCTTTAGAGACCTCTGACAGGCCAGATAGTGAGGAACACAGAATTTCAGGAGAAAGGGGAGGAGGTCAGAAGATGCCTAGGAACCAGGGCCTGCCCATTAAAAAGATGATATTCCTGGCCCACTTCCCAGATCTCCGATAGGCTGGTCCGAGTGCTTCAGGAAGTGACTGGAGTCACAGTCAAGAGACAGATTGGCTCAAATATTATTAGGAGTGTGTGGGTGCTTAAGTCTGAGTGCAGTAGGAGGCAGGCTGTAGAAGTGTGATGGGCTGGAGAGTGGGGACCTAGCAATCCCAGGTACTTTACTGACTACTCTCAAAGCACAGCAGAGAACTGCTTGGAATTGCTAATTAACCATGAGGTCACTCCTTGCAAGGGGCATCTTTGTCCACTTGCTGCAACACCTGTGCAGGAGGCAAATGGGGTCAGCCACTGTCTATGTCCCCAAACAATCACCTAGTTCCCGTTCCCTGGATCTCACCTTTCCAAAGCGACAGTGCTTAGATCTGAACTAATTTGCATGATGGAAAAGTCATGGAGAGAGAATGTAGTGTCAGTGTTAATCATTTTTTTAACTTCACATTATGTGATCCGTTAACATTAATATTTAATTTAATGCAGTCAAAAGATTAATGCTAGTGTTTATTTCTAAAAAAAAGGCAAGGTTGCTTCAGGCTGCTTTCAGCTTGGTTGAGCTTTGGGGGAAAAAAAGAGACAACAAACCATCCAGCATGGAAGAAATGTATTCACGCCGTAATAATACAAATATCCGCTCCCTCACCCGCTCTCCCTCCTCAGCTCCTAAAAATAAGCCACGGGGTTCTAATGGGGACACTGATTAAATATTCGGCTCTGTAATTTATGCCCAAGTGAATCCCAACAGGAACCAGAGGCCCTGGAAATCTGTTGTGAAATAATTATCCTGAATGACATTGTGGAGATGGTCTGCAAGGGTGCTGTCAATAATGCATTAGCCCAAATCTGTTTGAAATACGGCAAGGAAATTACACAATCTTCATGGGAACCTGAAAGAATTATCAGTAAACAAATTTAATCAACTTGATGTTATGCATACCACTCAACCTCTTATTATCTGATCATCTGGGTTTAGAACACTCAGGGGAATTGAATGACGTGGGATGTAAGGCTGCAGCGGCCTCTCTGTCTGCATGTGAGCTCTCGCTCAAGAGCCTGTGTGTGTGTGTGTGTGTGTGTGTGTGTGTGTGTGTGCGCGCGCGCGCACGCGCGCGCGCATGGAATCAGCCTCGGGTCTCTGCGGTTCTCCTTCTTAGCTGAATTTTATTTGCATTTTTCTCTCTGCCTGATGGTTGGCTCTCACCCTGTTCTGGCCTGTCTCTGGGACTCACATTTCTTCTCCTCCTAGCCCCTTGTAATGTTAGAGCCCTGCATTAAAAAGTCAGCCAACTGCTCATGCTTCTTCTGAGTGCCTCTTCTTCCTCTTCTGCCTTCAGAGATGGGTTATCAGCTTGCCTGGAAGCTCAGAAACAAAGAATTAGTTAAAATGCAATGGGCAGTGGTGGTGCACACTTTTAATCCCAACCCTTGGGAGGCAGAGGGAGGTGGATCACTGTGAGTTCAAGGTTACCCTGGTCTACAGAGCTAGTTCAAGGATAGCTAGGGATACTCAGAGAAACCTTGTCTCAGAGAGAGAGAGAGAGAGAGAGAGAGAGAGAGAGAGAGAGGGAGAGAGAGAGGGAGAATATGCAGAGAAGGTGAGTATTGTGACCCCAAGAGATGATTCATGCCACAGATGAAAGGGCCCCATAACTTTGGGTTCTGAGTGAGAGTCTGACACCAATTTGCTGGGTGATCTTGTCACATCTGCACCTTAGTTTTGCCACCTGAAAACTGAGGCCTGGGCTAGAGGGTCTGAGTGATCTTAAAGCATCTTGATAGAAGGTTGTTTGTATCTCATTTGTGTGGCATATTAGTTACTATCCTCATTCCTGTGTCCAAATATCTTACAAGAGGCCACTTACAGGAGGAAGGATGCATTTGAATTTAAGGTTTGATGGGATGCCGTCCATCATGATGGGGAAGGTCCAGAGGCAGGAATATGCTAATCCGATTGCATCCATAGCCAGGGAGCAGAGATAGATCAACACTGACACTGATTAGGCCTTTTCTTTTCCTTCTTTTTTGGTTCTCCAGTTCATGGAATGTTATCATGCTTAGAATGGATCTTCCTTACTCAACTGAACCTCTATAAACATCCTCAGACTCACCCCAAGGTGTGTCTCCTAGGTGACTCTAACTCCAGTCAAGTTGATGATGAAGATTAGTTGTTATAAATGCATCTCTTTTCAATGTGACTTCTAAATATTTCTCTTTAAGCCACAATATTTCACACCATTGGTCCTAAAGTCTCATGTTCATTTCATAGTGCAAAACATATTTAGTCCATCTCTAAGGTCCTCTGAAGTCTAAACAGTTCTAATATGACCCAAAAGTCAAAGTACAAAGTTTGTTCTGAGACCTAGGGTAATCTCTTCACTCTGATGCCCTGTAAAAAACAAAAGCAAATGAACCCATTACCACCACTACCACCACCATCACAACCACCAAAATATGACTTATACTTTCAATATATAGCAACAGAGTAAACACTTTCACTCCAAAAGAAAAGAATGGGATTATAATCATGGAAAACCTAGCAGGGCAAACACCAAACAAGGGAGTTCCATGTTTAACATTTGGGGCTCATGCTGGCATCATCTGTACTTCAACATGGTTAAGTGGCTCTGGCTTTCCAACTCAGTTGCTGTAGCATATGTGACTTCTTTCTGGGCTGGTTTCATTCAATGCCCTTAGATTTCCTTGTTGAACATCCCACATATCTGGCATCTCTGATGTTTTGGGTTTCTACTGCACCTTAGGCTTTATCTTCACATTTTCTTGGATAGCCCATTTGAGAGCTCCATGTAAGGAATCCAGGTCTGCCACACATTGCCTTGCCTCAGCAATTTTTTTTTGGAAGTGTTCAACAATTTCCTCAGAATTCAAATATTTCCTCAACAAGGAATTGGGAGGCCCAAGAGACTCAGGAGTAAGCTAAAGATGATATGTCTGGGAGAACAGCAGCAATCCCCTGTAGTCTCCCTCCCAGCAGGAAGAGACTCTGACCAGCTGAACGCCAGAGAAGAGATTTCCAGACTGTCAAGCTGTGTGCAAGTTGTGCAAAGAACTCCAGGGTTTCAGCTTTCATCAGTTGTCATCCCTGTTGGGTTGGGCTTTTCAGTGATGCAGCTGCTTTTGAATCATTTCTGTTCTCATAGGTAACCATCACCTATATTTCTATTAGTAACCCCAACAAAAACTCAATAGTCCATTAAGTTGGAGTTTGATATAAATCATTTCTTTGATGTGTGGTTTTCATTTCTGTGGTAAGTAGATGTTTGTGTTGCATCTTTGCAGGAGAAATCTATCATTAAACAGGCACCAAGCACCTTGACATTTAAAGTTACTGGGTTTGCTCTGTTTACAACCTTACCTTCACTTTCATAGGACTATTGTGTCTTTCCTTGCTGAACTACACATTTTCCACATCTTTCTGCTCAACTTTCTAATATCTCTTACTATAAATCTGGCCAGATGCACTGAGCAATAACCACATGATAACATGAATGTTCTATTGTCTTGAAACTTCCTCCACCCAACAAATTAGTTCTCTACTTTTAAATTTAGTCTAGCTCACATTTTCAGGACACAGACAGAATGCAGTCATATTACTTTGACAGAATATAATATGAGCAGACTCTAGCTCTGTTCCTAATAGAGTTCTTTTTTTTTTTTTTCAAGACAGGGTTTCTCTGTGGCTTTGGAGCCTGTCCTGGAACTAGCTCTTGTAGACCAGGTTGGTCTCGAACCCACAGAGATCTGCCTGCCTCTGCCTCCCGAGTGCTGGGATTAAAGGTGTGTGCCACCACTGCCTGGCCCTAATAGGGTTCTTATTCTTCTCTGAAACTATATGAGCACTGTCTTTATTTTCTATATTTCTATCGGTATTCTAATCTTCCCCTTTCTTTCCAGGATCCATTTAACTTTGTTTATAGCATTCTATGGTCTTCTCTAGTCTACAGCTCTGAACTTTTCTATGTTCCTCCTTCAAGCCAATTCTAAAGGCATGTAAGTTTGGAAACCACACAGATAGGTATATTATAGCAACAACCCCACACATGGTGCCAAATTTCTGTACCAATTACATTTTTTTGTGGCCATGACAAAATTACCTGATAAGAAGAAACTTATAGGATGAAGGATTTATTTTGACTTATAATTTGAGGGGATAGCATCCATCATTGCAGGGAAGGCATAGAGGTAAAAATATGAGGCAGCTGGTCACATTGTGTCACTAGTCAGGATGCAGACGGGGAGATGAATGCTGGTATTCAACAGGCTTCCTCCTACACCTCCTCTTTTACTCAGTATGGGTCCTATGCCATGGGATAATGCCATTCAAATTTTAAAATAAATCTTCCCTTCTTACTCAAACCTCTCTGGAAGTGACCTCACAGACAAGTCCCGAGTTGTATCCCCTACATGATTCTAAATCTAGTCAAATTGATAGTGAAGAATAATCATTACACATGGATTGTTCTTCTTATTTCTAGAACCTTACATGTTCCTCACAGGAAAGGGAACATGTGATGATCACATGGAAAATTGAAGGCAGAATCATGATGAAAAGTCTTTGACCACATCTCTTGACTCTTCTCTTCACCATGCCAAGATAGGGCTTCTTTTATGCTCCTAAAGCCACAGGAAATCTTTATTTTGAACTTGGCTTGGTGTCAGGGGTCTTGGGAAGCCCTTCTTGGGCCCATAAATCCCTTTCTTTATATAAAGACAAGGGTTATATAAGGAGACCCTTGAGACATTAGCTTTGACATTGTACACTGTCATCTGGTTCCTAGAACAATCAGTTATAACTTTGTACTTTGAAGAATGGATTTTGGTGTTTATTCCCAGCCTGTAACTCTCCCTTTGATGTCTTGTGAAGTGGTGATACATTCTTAATTAAACATCAGGCCCTAGACTTTAGGGCCTAGAAGGAGGACACACTCCCTGAATCTTTGTGACTGGCTCTGAGTCTTGCATTGACTTAATTTTAAGGAATTTTGTTTGTTATACTTGGGGTAAGTAAAAGTAATTACTGGTTACTTCTTGAGTACCTACTGTGTGTCTATTTTTATACGTGGCATTAGGTAGGATATCTGTTGAATGTGGTGTACCATGTGCTCTGCATTGAGCTAAGCATATCATGCATTTCAAAGCACAGTAAATGAGACTTAAATGGGTCACCAGGAAATAAGGGCAAAAACAGGGGGAAGGATTCACCCATGTAACAAAGAACACCCAACCCAAAGGTACTGAATAGACTCATTTGCCTCCTGTCACCATAGGCCTGGTCTTGGCCTCACATGGTCCCAGTCTAACAAATGGACCTGTCCAATGTAGTGCTGCTAGCCCAAGGTGGTCGTTGAATATTTATATATGGCTAGTCTATTTTGATATGTGCTGTAAATATAAGATAAACACTAGATGCCGAGATTTAGTACAATTAAAGAATGTTGAGTCTTTTATTAATAATATTTTGTCAATTTTATTTTATATATATTGAGTTAAATAAAACATAGTAATAGAATTAGTTTTATCCCTTTAAAAGCTTGTTTCATGTGACTACTAAAATTAAAATTTGCATATGTATGTTGTATGCTGTTTCTATTGGGCTATACTGTTTTTGAACATTCAAGAAATTTCTTTCATGGGACAGGGAACCCTTAGAGAGTACAAAGAACTTTGCTCCTCTTATTTCTCATGGGATAGGCTAGAGGGCAGTTTGTTTCTGACCTCATGTCTAGGATTCTAAGAAAACCAGCCACAAATATAGGGGGAAATTCTGGGTGAAAGAAAATTAATATGTTATTTCTTAAGCAGCGGAATGGCCAACTTAATTTTTGTGCTTAGTTGAACATATGCAAAAGGCAATGAGAGAGATAGTAGAATAATGACCTGTCTAAGTACTTATTCTGACAACCTGTGGTTATATTATTTTATATGCTGTGGCCAAAGGGACTTGGCAAATCTTATTAAATTAAGGAGCTTGAGGTGGAGAGATTATCCTGGATTATCTAGCCTGGCCTACAAGTCTGGGAAGTTTAAACCTTTCTTGGCTGTGATCAGAGAGCAGGGCTGGGAAGACGAAGCAGTAGGAGAGATTATGTGGTGAAAGTACTCAACCTCCAAGTTTCGAAGATAGAGGAAGGGAGCTGTGATCTAAGAAATGCAAATGATTGCCTAAAGCTAAGAACAATAGAGCAATGATCCGAGACTCAAAATAACCATATTCTTCCTGTGGGTCCTGGGTCTGGCCCTAACCACAGTATACGTTCAACAAAATAGACTGCTTCTTTATGAGAAAGTTATAGGGAGGACTATGTGTGACCCCATATGCTTACATCTTCCCAAACTTTATACCAATGTAATTGCACAGTAATAGTTTATATTGCTTAAGCCATTGTATTTAGGATAATTTGTCATGGCAGCAATGGGAAATTCATACAGCGATAGTGAGGTAGAGAGAGGACATTGAAGTCTTGCATGAGCCACTCATGAGTTGAATGAGTATTTTGGAATCACTTGAGCCATTGTGTTGAGGCCTATTCAAGAGATTGACTACAAGGAAGTTTTTAAGATAGACAGCCAAGGGCAGGAGAGGAGTGGGTTCAGAGGTCCAGTTGGATGCCTCCTTCGGTAGCAGATAGTCCCCCTTTTTTGAGAAGTCTTCTGAAGAGTGCATTCTTGGTTTCCAAAATGAGTTTTGAAACCCACCACAGGGGTGGTAAAGGAAAGGCCAAGGTTAAATAGATTAGGTTATGCGAAGTAACAAACGGCCCCTGAATCATAGTGCTTTATGACAGCGAGCATAATAATACTCACTGTTCACTCTCTATGTCTGTCTCTACTCAACCTAGTAGAATCTATGCTTATTCGGCATTTACTAAATTGAGTCACATGACTCTACTAACCTTCAAGGCAACAGAAAAATATAATCCCATTATGTGCCCAGAAGGGGCTAGAACTGGCTGTATTTATAGACCAGCACTAATGTCTATAAATCCACATTTCTATCTTTTGTATCCTTGTTCCCATGCTGAAAAGCACAAGAGGAGAAATGGCCCCAGAAGAGAAAGGCGAAAGAAAAGGCCACATTGCTCCCTAATGTCAAGATGATTGGATGATTTTCTGTCTTAGTTACACTTCATTTCTGTGGCAAAATAAATGACAGCAAACAATTTAAATGAGGAAGGGCTTCTTCTGGCTCACAGTTCTGGGGATATTGTGGTGGAAGGTAATGGTGCCAGAAGGATGAAGCGACTGGCCACATACCCACAGTCAGGAAGCTGGTGCTTCGTGTGCTTTCTCCCTTTTATTCAGTCCAGGCTCCCACCCGTGGAATAGCGCTGCCAACAGTTAGGGTGGGTGTTCCTACCTCGGTTAGCCCACTCTAGAAACTTTCTCACAGACATGCCCAGAGGTTTGTTTTTTAGAGGATTCTCAATCCTGCCATGTTGGAATCAATGTTGGCTATCATAGATACCTAGCCAACAAAGGAGGAAGGGGAGTATAGTATTACATATGTAATTACAATTTTGAAGGCAGACTGTACTGATGTAAGAGTTCCTTCTGTCTATGTGTTGCTTTTATTCATTAATGAATAAAGAAACTGCTTTGGCCTGTTGATAGGACAGAGCAGAAGTAGGCTGGGAAAACTAAACTGAATGCTGGGAGAAAGAAGGCAGAGTCAGTGAGATGCCATGTAGTCCCGCCAGAGACAGATGCAGGATGGAACCTTGCTCGTAAGCCACATCCACATGACGATACACAGATTAATAGAAATGGGTTAAATTAAGATGTAAAAGCTAACCAATAAGAAGCTAGAGCTAATGGGCCAAGCAGTGATTTAATTAATACAGTTTCTGTGTGATTATTTCGGGGACAAACAAGTGACCCCTTACTACACTGTACTTTCAGTTTAAATATTAAAAATGAAAGCTGGCTGCTTTCCCTACCTACAAACTAGGAACGGGAGACTCATCAAGGCCTGGGCGAAGGCATAGCTTAGGAAAGCATACCACTTGTTTTCATGTGTGGTCCACTAATCAGACTCTATTAAGCCAACAGCCCAAGCATTTAATCTTTAGAATGATCCCTTGAAATAGTTACCACTATTGCCTTCATTTTATAGATGACAAAATGGAGGCTCAGAGAGGTTAAGTAATGTGTCTGGTGACACCCAGATCAAGCAGTTCATTAGGACTCAACCCCAAATTTATCTGGCTCTAAGCAGAGACTTTAAAAAGATACCCTTCCTTTATGGAGTCATTAACATTTTACAAATGACCCTTCTGGAGCAGAAAGGGAGAGACGTGTATACAGAAAAGCCTTTTGCCTGCGTGGGCAAGAGGGTAATGTTAGAAAGGCTGTAGCAAATACAGAGAACGTCACTTTAAACTGCCACTGTGATAACCCGAGGGAAACCCTGGCTTTAAAGAGGAGAGATTTATTTGGGGTCATGGCTTCAGAGGTTTCAGTTATGAGTAGCTGGTAGCATTTTATTTATTTATTTTTTCTGGGTCATGGTGAGGCATAACCTCATGGTGGAAGGACATGGGAGATCAAAGGTGGGGACCCCATGGTGCTCAGGAAGCAGAGAAAAATGAGCAGGCTAAGATCCTCCAAAGGCATGGCCCCAGTGACCTATGTCTTCCAACTAGGCTCTTCCTCCCAAGACTTTACCACTTTCCCAATAATGAATCAAATCATGAAACCACCAATGGATTAATCTACTGATGGGGCAGAGCCATCATTTGGTATCATTTGAATGTTTGAACACTTGGTCTCCAGCTGGTGGTGCTGTTGGTAGAACCACTGGGAGGTGGAGGGCTGCTGGAGGAAGTGTGTCGCTTGGGAGTCAGACCTTGAGGTTTTATGATCTGATCTCACTTTTGTTTTCTTTTCGCTTGCTGGGGATGGCTGGTGCACGGGCTTCGCATTCCTGGGTGCTGTGCCTTCCCTGCCATGAGGAAGTGTAAACCAAGAGAAACACTTTCTCCCTGAAGCTGCTTTAGTCAGGGAATTTTTATCACAACAACAGAAATAAAAGTAAAACAATGTGCAGCCAAGCCTTTAACCTTTGGGGGACATTTCAGATTCAAACCGTGACACAAAGGGAACCAGCATTTCTGGGGCACCCTCTCAGTGTCAGGGTCTGCTAGAGACCTGATGGGCAAATTTACCAAGGAAACAATTCCATGCCAATTTTACAGGTGACCCTGAGGCATCCTAGGCAATGGGACTTGCTTAATGCCAATCAATTCGTCGGCAATATCTGAACTCAGTTCTATCTGCTTTTCAAAAGTCTCCTTCTAGCAATAATTTCCCAGTGAAAGAACTTTGGAGAGGTTAGAAGTCACTGTGGATGAAATGATTTTTTCCTGGGGGCCTCCTGAGTGAGGGGAGGCGGTGCAAGGGTGGGCAGGTGAAGTTGCATGCAGGGAGTTCAGGGAGAAAGAGTAGGCAGGCCTGATTGGCATCAAGAGTGTAGGAATAGTGGGGGTGAGAGGAAAGGCAGGTGGGCACCAGATGGGGAGTGTTTGGAATGCCAAGCTGAGGAGTTTGGCTGTGTTCCTTCAGGCCCTGGGAGGCCATTTGGAGTGAGGTCTAGCATGCTGATGGAGTAGCAATTGGAAGCTGGGAGTCTGGGGTGACTGAGGCTCCAGTGAGGTCGTGGTAGATTCTGGGGCTTTTGGCTCTGAGAGATGATATGCTCTTAGCAGTTAGAAAGCAGGGAAGATCTAGGTTGTCCAGAAACATCCATCAAAGGAAAGGTATGCTCAGTCTCAGGGAGGTGATGGGGGAAGATTCTAAACGCTGCAGGATGTGGAGGTGGCTCAGCGCAGCAGAAAGCATGCAGCTCAGGTACTTGCAAACCTTGCTCATGTCTCTGCTACCCTCTCAGCATCTCTGGGGTCCTGGGCACATCGTTGTTTTTCTGACACACACATGAGCACAAAACAGGGAAACACTACCAGTAACATTCCCCTGAGATCTCTGTGAAACCTGTAAGTCTCCTCAAGCTAGTCTTTAAGAGCAGCCTCCACCCGCTCCTTCCAATAGGGGAGCCCTTAATATTCCAGAAGACATGTTCCCTAGAGCTAAAGAATTCCCACTCTCCAGCTTAAAAATGTTTTAATGTGTGTGTGTGTGTGTGTGTGTGTGTGAGTGAGTGAGTGAGAGAGAGAGAGAGAGAGAGAGAGAGAGAGAGAGAGAGAGAGAGAGAGAGTGAGTGGGAGGGAGGGAGATCAGAAGATAGCTTTCAGGAGTTGGTTCTCTCCTTCCGCCATGTGGGTTCCATCAAACTCAGGTTTACAATTGCCTTTACCCACTGTGCCATCTCCTGCCCACTCCTTTCTCTTGCTCACTCGTGTTTCTGACCTTCCTATCAGGGCTGATTGAAGGGCCCCTTTGAGAGTTCTCCGTGTTTCCTCACATAAATGCTCCCCTTTTCAGAGTTTCAGTCTTTCCTCTCCAGGGTGATGGCTGGGCATTGGCAATGTTATTTGCGCTTTTGAGAAAGCAAGAAAAGAAAGGGTACTATCTGCATGGCATCCTTCATATCTCAGGACTAATCTTACAGAATATGAGCTGCTTAGGGAGGTTGGGGAGAATGGGGCTTTTCCTAGGGGCTTGTCGACTCGATTCCTAGACATGAGACAAGCACCTCTAGTTCTTTCAGACGGCCTTGGCTTTTCCATCAATCTGACACATCTCTTTGAGGCGAAAATGCAGCTGGGATGAAAGGTTTAATGCCCTGGCCTCTGCCCCAGCCTTCCCTCCTTTATCCACATTTTCCTTCATGGAACCCTTGGAGTAAGAAGAGATGAAGTCCTGGCTTTATTAAGAGCCATTGGTCTCTTTGCTGGGCATGGTGGTGCACACCTGTGACCTTAGCACTTAGGAGGTAGAGGTAGGAGGATTAAGAGGATCAAGAGTTCAAGACCACCATTCTCAGCTACACAGCTAGTCTGAGGCCAATGCAAACCCTATTTCAAACCTTACACCTCCCAAATAAAAACAACGCTATCCCAGACCAGGTGGTTTTAAGGTGTGGAGCCTCTCATCCATTCCTGGGAGAGGTAGATAAACTGGGCCTAGCCATTTTCTTGGCTAGTAATCAGTTCAGGGCTCGACAGATGTTTCATGGCCTTTCCTTAGGAGATGAAAAAAGCAAATGTGAAAAAGCCATCTCTTTGTCTCAAGCAGAGCACCAATAAACCAAAGAAAGGATTCCATCCAAGTCCTACTCCCTGAACCAAGGAGTTTTTGGTGGGTTACTTACAGGATTGCAGATGCATTGTTTACTTTTTCCGGCTTACGGCTGGAAGGGTTTGGTTTGGCTTACAGTTTAGGAGATACATGCCATCATGGTATGCAAGATATGGCGGCAGCAGGAGAAGGTAGCTGGCTGTATTGCATCCACATGGAGGAAGCAGGGAGAAATGGGTGCCTGTGTTTAGCTTGTTTTCTCTTCTTTATTGAGTTTGGGACTCTAGACTGTGGAATGGTACCGCTCACATTTAGGGTGAGTCTTCCCAACTCAATTAATCTAATCTAGATAATCCCTTACAGACATGCCCAGAAATCTGTTTCCAAGGTGATTCCTAATCCTATCAGGTTGACAATTAAAATTAATCATCATGGTTGGGGAGGGGTTATTTATAGGAACAAGGGTGACTCCTGGGCAGCTGCATCACCTGAAAGTTCCAAACCAGTGTTACAGGATGACACTGAGGTCCAGTGGGTGTCTGCTGGGGTTTTGGGGTTCTTGTGTCCTGGAGTAAGGCTTTGAAGGGTGGCTTTGCTAGCTGCCTTCTAGCAAACCAGTGTGAGTTAGGATTCATGAAAACTGCACCATGCAAGACTCTATAGGAGAGTAGGGAGGAAGTGAGGTCTGGAATTGTATATGTCCAAGAGGGCTCTCTGTTCTGCCCCTCCCCACCACACACACACACACACACACACACACACACACACACACACACACACAGAGGGGGGTAATACAAAAGCAGAGTGTCTGGAGGACCTCAGGAGCTCTCAGGTCAGTCTAGTTGTCATGGGAATCTTCAGGTTCAGCAAGAGGTCCTGTCTCATGAACTAAGGTGGAAAAGTGATGGGCAGCTCTTAACTGCCTATAACTCCAGCTCGGGGGGAATCTGATAAGGGCGCCTGCATTCAGTTGCATAGACTCACATGCAAAAGGACACATCTACCTAGAATTCAAAAAATAAAATAAGACCATATTTTCTTTTTCTTGTTTTTGTTTTTCGAGACAGGATTTCCCTGTGTAGCTTTGGTGCCTGTTGTAGACCAGGCTGGCCTTGAACTCACAGGGATTCACCTGCCTCTGCCTCCCGAGTGCTGGTAAAGGTGTGTACCACCACTGCCCGGCAGTTTTGTTTTTTGTTTTTTTTTGAAGACCACATTTTCAGAACCTTGTGTCAAAACTGCCAACTGATGATTTCTTTTGATTTGCAGGACTTGTGAGTCCTTGGAGTGCTTGCTACTCACAGGGTTTGTGCAAAGTCTGCAGTGCCTATGTAAGAGCTCAGGTTCGCTTGATTTGTAGAAATACCTCAGCATTCATAACGAAAGCGGGTGACAGACACTAGTCACATGAAAACAGTGGCAGAAGAGATGGATTCGTGATCACCCAATCTTCAGCTCTGATGTCAGTATTTCCAGCTCTTGGTTTGGATCTGAGTCTGTTGTCGGGGTTTCTGTCCTGCCTGGTTCCTGTAATCGTTAAGTCCCAAAGAAATCACACAGAGGTCTACATTAGTTATAAACTGATTGGCCAAGTATCTCAGGCTTCTTATTAACTCTTTTAACTTATATTAGCCCATTATTCTTATCTGTGTTAGCCACATGGCTCAGTACCTTTTTCAGCGAGGCAGTCACGTCTTGCTTCTTCTGTGGCTGGGCCAGGACTGCAGACCAAGCTTTCCTCTTCCCAGAATTCTCCTGTTCTCATTGACCACCTTTACTTCCTCCCTGGTTGTCCTGCCTATACTTCCTGCCTGGCTACTGGCCAATCAGCATTTATTTAAAATATAATTGACAGAATACAGACAATTGTCCCACATCATGAGTCCAGTAAATTTCTCTGAGTCAGCGTGGTCTCTGTACTTCGGAGGGGAACATTGTTTTTCTCAAGAGAATCACTCATCTTTTCTCTTATTTTCTTGACTAACTAGTCTTGGGAATTGAATTTGGAAAAATATTTAATTCCTCGAGAAGTTTAAGTGAATTAACTGATAAGTTGGTTACTTAGTTAATTCACTATGTAGACCAGCCTGGCATTGAAATCATGACACTCCTCCAGGCTAGTCCTGACATGCCATCCTAGCTTTGACTGTAGGTATGAGCTATCATGCCTGGCTAGAAATGTAGGTATAGAAAGAACATTTAAAATTAGGAATTTCTGGGTGGGCAATGTAGCCTTGGAGGTGGTCTAGACACAAATTAGAAAATTCGGGGATGAGAAATACAAGTAGCTGTTGTAGAAATCGTAGCAGACTTCTGGAGGTGCTGGCATTGCTGCTGGGCTCGGAACGTTGAGCAGGATACAGAAACGGGAGTAGGGGGAAGGTCTTCTAAATGAAGGGCACAGGTTGAATGAAGAAATGCCAAGAAGTGGACACTTGTGAGGGGCAGGGCAGGATGTTGGATATGCCCTGAGCTGAGACTTTGTGAAAGGGAACAGTTGACAGAAGGTTGTAAGGAAGAGGGGAGCTAAATCCTTAGGGAAGAGGACTTATTACTACCCTGTCCCAAGGATTTTTTTTTTTGGAGCCTGTCCTGGAACTGGCTTTGCAGACCAGGCTGGCCTCAAATTCGGAGATTCACCTGCCTCTGCCTCCCAAGTGCTGGGACTAAAGGTATGTGCCACCACTTCCTGGCTTGTTCTAAGGAGTCTTGAAACTGTTCTAAGTTATAGAATTCTATCTCCAAAGAGCACAAGCACTGTCTTGATCAATGTAGGTGCATATTGGAAGCTGAGGAAGAGAATCTCTAGAACTTTCTGTAAATTTTTTTATTAATACCTTTTGGGGGGTTGTGTATAGTATTTTATTTTTTCTCATTATTTTAAAATTTTAATTTATTTACTTTTTTGTTTTCAATACATTCTGACAGCAGTTTTCCCTCCCTCCACTCCTCCCAGTCTCCCACACTCCCATCCACTCCTCCTCTGTTTCCTTTCAAATAAGAGCAGGCTTCCCAGTGACATCCACCAAACATGGTAGAAGATCCAATAAGACTAGATACGAGCTCTCTCACATCAAGACTGGGCAAGGCAACCTAGTATGAGGGAAAGGGGACCAAGAGCAGCTGAAGGAGTCAGAGACACCCCCGCTGTTGGGAATCCCACATAAACATGAATCAAACAACCATAACATATATGCAGAGGGCCAAGTGCAGACCCACTGGAGGCTCTGCGGTTTGCTGCTTCAGGTTATGTCTCTATGAGCCCTACTTACAGGCTCCTACAGTTCTTCCTCCCCCTTTTCCATGGGGTTTCCTGAGCTCCAAGTGGAGGGACCCAATGGAGGTCTGTAAATGGAGATTGCATCTTCATTTCCCGGCCACCCAGACACAGATAATCTCACAGAAACTGTAGTAATTACAACAGTTTGGCCAGCGGTTCAGGCATATTCCTAGCTAGCTCTTACATTTTAAAATAACCCATTTTTATTAATTTATATATTGCCACGAGGCTGTGGCTCACTGGTAATGTTCTGGCATCTTTCTCCTCTGGCAGCTACATGGCATCTGCCTGACTCTGCCTTCTTTTTCCCTACATTCAGTTTAATTTTCCCACCTACCTATATTCTGTCCTGCCATAGGCCAAAGCAGCTTCTTTATTAACCAATGGTAATAAAACATATTCACAGAGGGAATCCCACATCAGAGGTCTCCAGTTTGGGCTCTCTCTCTGTCTAATGTTTGGCTGTTCCCATGTGCTGCTGGTGGAAACCTCTTTGATGATGACTGGACTAGACACCAATCTGTGAGTATATAGAAATATCATTAGAAATAAATTTATTAATTTTTTTCTATCATAGGTTTCTGAGCTATCCAGCCTACAGTTTCTGGCCATCCAGGCAATGTCAGGCATGGGCTCTTTCTCATCATGTGGGTCTCAAATTAGAACATTCATGGTTGGCTACCCCACAAGTTCTGTGGCCACCATTGCCCCAGCACATCTTGCAGGCAGGTCACATTTTGGATTGAAGGTTTTGTGGCTGCACTGGTGTCTCAGTCCCACCACTGGAAGCATTGCCTGGTTACAGAGGATGGCTGGTTCAGACTCCGAATTCTCCATCACTAGGAGTCCTCACTAGGGTCACCCTTGGAGAACACTGGGAATTTCTACTGCACTAGGTTTCTACGTTGCCCCCCCCCACCATGCCCTCCAATGGCAGTCATCTCTTCCCATACTCTACCCCTCCATTTCCTCTCACCTGATCTCTCCTGTTCCCATTTACACATGATCCCAGTCCACTTCAAAAATTTACTCTATTTCCCATTCCCAAGGAGATCCATGTGTTCCCCTAAGAGCTCTTACTTGGCTTTTTTGAGCTTATGAGTATCCTTTACTTAACATCTAATATCCACTTATGAGTACTACCATGTTTGTCTTTCTGAGTCTGAGTTACCTTATTCAGGGTGATTTTTTTCTAGTTCCATCCATTTGCCTGCAAATTTCATGATGTCATTTTTTTGTTTGCTTTTTAAACAGCTGAGCACACTTCATTGTGTAAATGTATCACACCTTCTTTATTCATTCTTCTGTTGAGGAACATTGAGGTTGTCTCCAGTTTCTGGCTATTATGAATAAAGCTTCTATTAACATAGTTAAGCAAATGTCTTTGTGGTAGGATAGAGCAACCTTTGGGTATATACATGAGTGATATAGCTGGGACTTAAGGTAGATCAGTTTCCAGTTTTCTGAGGAATTGCCATGTGGATTTCCATAGGTTGTAAAAGTTTGCACTCCCATCAGCAATGGAGGAGTGTTCTCTTTGCTCCACATCCTCTCCAGCATGAGATGTCACTTGTGTTATTGATCTTAGCCATTCAGGCAGGTGTAATATGGAATCTCAAAGTAGTAAATATGGATCTATTTTCATTCTTCCTCATGTTGGCATCCAGTTATGCCAGCACTATTTGTTGAAAATGCTCTTTTCTCCATTGTGTCTTTATGGCTTCTTTATCAAAAATCAAGTGTCCATAGGTGTGTGTATTTGTGTCTGGGTCTTCAGTCGATTCCATTGGCCCACCTGCCTGTTTTTATGCCAATACTAAGCTGTTTTCATTACTATAGCTCTATAATAGAACTTCAAGTCAGGGATGGTGATGCCTTTGGAAGTTCCTTTATTGTACAGGACTGTCTTAGCTATCCTGCTTTTTGTTTGTTTGTTTTTCCATGTAAAGTTGAGTATTGTTCTTTCAAGGTCTGTGAAGAATTGTGCTGGGATTTTAATAGGGATTGCATTGAATCTGTAAATTGCTTTTGGTATGATTGCTATTTTTACTATGTTTCTCCTACCCATCCAAGAGCATGGGAGATCTTTCCATTTTCTAACATCTTCAGTTTCTTTCTTTAAAGACTTAAAGTTCTGGTCATACAGGTCTTTCACTTGTTTGGTTAGAGTTACCCCAAGATATTTTATGTTGTTTGTGGCTATTATGAAGGGAGCTATTTCTCTGATTTCTTTCTCAGCCCATTTATCATCTGTATATAAGAGGGCTACTGATTTCTTTGAGTTAATCTTGCATCCAGGCACGTCACTGAAACTGTTTATTAGCTGTAGGAGTTCCCTGATAGAAATTTTTGGGTCACATATGCTATCATATCATCTGCAAATAATGACACTTTGACTTCTTTCCTTTCCAGTTTTTGTCCCCTTGATCTCCTTCAGTTGTCCTGTTGCTGTAGAACTTCAAGGACTACATTGAATAGATACAGAAAGAATGGACAGCCTTAACTTGTTCTTGATTTTAGTGGGATTGCTTTGATTTTTATCTCCATTTAATTTGATGTTGGCTATCAGCTTGTTGTAAATTGTCTTTATTATGTTCAGGTATGTTTCTTTTATCCCTACTCTCTCCAATGCTTATCATGTAGGGTGTGTTGGATTTTTGTCAAAGATTTTCTGGACTTCAAGGATCATTTTTATTTTCTTTCAGTTTGTTTATATGGTAGATTACATTGCCAGATTTTCTCATGTTGAACCATCCTTGCATCTCTGGGATGAAGCTTACTTAGTCATGGTGGATGATCTTTTTAATGTGTTCTTAGATTCGGTTTGCTAGTATTTTACTGAGTATTTTTGCATCTATATTCATAAGGGAAATTAGTCTGTAAATTTTTTACTTGTTGAATCTTTGTGTGGTTTAGGTATCAGGGTGACTGTGGCCTCATAAAATGAATTTGGCAATGTTTCTTCTGTTGCTGTTGTATGGAATAATTTGAAGAGTATTGGTGTTAGCTCTTGTTTGAATTCTGCAATAAAACTGTCTGGCCCTGGGCTTTTTTTTTTTAAATAAAATTAATTAATTTATTTTTTGGTGAGAGACTTAATGGCTGCTCCTATTTTGTTAGGGGTTATAGGTTTATTTAATTGTTCATCTGATCTTGATTTAACTTTGGTAAATAGTATCTATCGAGAAAATTGCCCAATTCTTTTAGATTTTTCAATTTTGTAGAGTACAGGTTTTCAAAATATGACCTAATGATTCTTTGGATTTCCTTGGTGTGTGCTGTTATGGCCCCCTTTTCATTTCTGATTTTGTTAATTTGGATATTCTCTCTCCATCTTTTTTTTTATTGAGCTGTATATTTTTCTATGCTCCACTCTGTTCCTCCCTCCTCCCCTTCTGTCCTCTCCCATGATTTCCACACTCCCAATTTACTCAGGAGATCTTGTCTTTTTCTACTTCCCATGTAGATTAGATCTCTCCACCTTTTAGTTAGTTTGGATATACGTTTGTCTATCTTGTTGATTTTCTCAAAGAACCAGCTCTTTGTTTCATTGATTCTTTGTATTATTCTCTTTGTTTCTATTTAGTTGATTTCAGTCCTGAGTTTGATTTTTTCCCCCTGCCATCTACTCTTCTTAGATGCTTGTTTCTTTTTATTCTAGAGCTTCAGGTGTGTTGTTAAGTTGCTAGTATGAGATCTCTCCTTTTTTTTTTTTTAAATGTAGGCACTTAGTGCTATGAGCTTTTCTTGTAGCACAGCTTTCATTGTGTCCCACAAGTTTGCATGTTGTGCATTCATTTTCATTGAATTCTTTAACATTTTATCTAAACACAAAAGAATATACCTTCTTTTCAGCACTTCACAGAACTTTCTCCTGAATTGACCACATACCTGGTCACGAAGCAAGTCTCAACAGATATAAGAAAACTGAACTAACCCCCAGCACTCTATCAGACCACCACGGGTTAAAATAAGGCTGGCTTTCAGAAGCAACAGAAAGCCTAAAAACTCATGGAAACTGAACAACTCTCTACTAAAAGACTGCTGGTTCAAGACAGAAATAAGAAAGAAATTAAAGACGTCCTGAATGGATGGATGGAAATTGGTTGGTTGGTTGGTTGGTTGGTTGACTGGTTAGTTGATTGGCTGCTTGATTGGCTAGCTGCTTGGTTGACTCATTAGTTGACTGGTTGGAGGATTGGTTGGTTAGCTAGTTTGTTGATGGGTTGGCTATCTGGTTAATTGGTTGGTTGGCTGGCTCGCTGCCTATCTGATTTGTTGGTTGGTTGGCCATCCATCCATCCATCCATCCATCCATCCATCCATCCATCCATCCATCCCAGGCAACCAACCAACCAGCTAAATAGTCAAACAAAAAAGAATTTAGAAGGAAATTTTAGCTAAGTGTGAGCTTTTAGAAGAACATACTTATTAACTTAAGATTTATTAACTTAACAGACTTATTAACTTAAGAAATTATTTAATGTTAATTGTGTATTTATGTGATCTATCTATCTATCTATCTATCTATCTATCTATCTATCTATCTATCTATCTATCTATCATCTATGTGTATGCTTATGTGTACTAGCCTATTTTTCTTATTATAATGAAATAACAAGGCAGGCTAATATTAGTTTTGATAAAAGAAGCATTCTCTTTTGAGACAGGGACCCTCTTGACCTAAGTAACCCTCACTAGGTCCTGTTCTTTTAAAGGGTACATCCTCTTTTAATATGACCACACCAAGGACTGATCTCCCAACACCCGAACCTTTGGGAGACATGCCCAGACCTTCTCTAAATCATGACAAAATGTGTCCTCCTGCATATGTCTGTGTATATGCATGTATTTACTTCTCTATCTTCTACTATTACTGATGTTGTAAATTTGGATATGATCATAACTTTCTTTTCCTTTGGATCACAAAGGAGTTTTATTTGTAGTTCTGTAGAATGGGCTGTTTTGTCTTTCTATAGACTAACTATATCCCTTGCTTAATTATATTCCTGTCCTTTGGTCCATTTGTTTTTCCCTTCACCTCTTTTTATTGAATGGCTTCATTCAAACTGCACCTTGTACAAATATTAGTGACTTCATTCTGACAGTCAGGCATGAAAAACAGCCTAATGTGAGGTCATGAGCCCACTGTCATCCCGAGTATGTAAGAAGAGGTTGGGGGCCCTGTTAATATCTTTTCAGCTCTGAGGTTTTCTGATGAGAAGAATTGGAAATATGTCATTTCCTTCCACCATGTCCACAGCCATCCTCCAAACAAGCTGCACCCTTGTGTGCTCATAACATTGTCATCCTTCCAAGCCTGAGGTCTTCTGCTGATCAGAAAACTAATGGGCCTCTGGGGGCCAGGGGATGCAGGCTGCCTGGCAGTCAGGCAGCAGCACCCATGACATTCATAGCATGCGGCTGGAGGGGTATTGATTGAGCGAGCAGATGCTAAGGTCTTGGCTGGTAATGATTCATTACTATTTGGGACAAACCTGATAGAGATGCTCTCATTCTGAGAATTAATTAGTTTATGCTCCATCAGTCGTATCGAGCAGAGTGTAAATGGCCCTTCTGAGAACAGAGCTCTCCAGTTAGA
Source organism: Ondatra zibethicus (assembly GCA_004026605.1). Classification (NCBI taxonomy): domain Eukaryota; kingdom Metazoa; phylum Chordata; class Mammalia; order Rodentia; family Cricetidae; genus Ondatra; species Ondatra zibethicus. Next base: position 27,445 of record PVIU01016943.1, read on the forward strand.
AGAATTAGCATTCCTTCCACCTAGCCAAGGGAGCAGGCAGCTTCCTGCCAGGGAAGAGCAGGGGGCGGGGGGGGGGGGGGGGGGGGGGGGGGGGGGGGGGGGGGGAGGCTGGCGTCAGGAAGTAGAGGTGTGTTCATTCTTGAGACTTGTTTTCCCAGCATCTTTTCCACTTCCTCCTCCGTTTTAGGGGCTGCTCCATTTTGCTCCTTCCAGTCTGTGTTAAGTGGAGTTCCTCTCTAGTGCGTGCGTGCGTGCGTGCGTGCGTGCGTGCGTGCGTGCGTGTGTGTGTGTGTTGGGGGGGACTTCCATATGACCAAGGCTTTGCCAGTTCCTGTACTTCATTGACTGGGTCACAGGGATTGGCTCAGGAATGGGTGGGTGTGGCCCAATCAGCTATTATGAGACTCAATACAACATTTCCTGGGAATTTAGGGAAAGCCAGTTCATTAGTGTTCCTGAAGAACATATGTGGTAGAAGCTGCTGTAGCCATTTTTGTTGTTCTGTGCTGTTTTGCATTGTTTGATGAGGACCTAACTATGTACCCCAAGTCTGGGCTTGAATTCCTGGGCTCAGTATATCCTTTTGTGTCAACACATTTCTATGGTGTCCTAAGAGCCAGTGACTACAGCTGTACCACCTACTGACTTCACTTGTCATTTGAGCCCCTAAGCCAGCAAACCACTCTCTGCCTCTGAACCTTCTCAGTTCATGCCACATAATACAGAGGCAGCTGTCCCTACTGAGTCCTGTTCAAACGGCAGATTTTCAAGTCACACTAAGGCTGCTACCATTTAAGCCACTCCATTTGTGGGCACTTGTCACACGCCACTGGAGGCTAGAATAGTCCACCTCTTACAGTTTGGACTCAATCATCTAACTTGTCATCTTAAAATGTCCTCAACTAGCTTGGGCAGGAGCATGAAGCTGAAGAAGGGCAAGCTGGGAAGACTGTTTGGGTTCAGAAGATCAAGGCCTGCCATGTGATATCGCAAGACCCTGTACTTAGAAAGAAAGGTAAGCTAGGTAGTGGTGGCACACACCTTTAATCCCAGCACTTGGGAGGCAGAGGTAGGTGGATCTCTGTGAGTTCAAGGCCAGTGTAGTCTACAAAGTGAGTTCCAGGACAGTCAGAGCTATTACACAGAAACCGTGTCTCATTAAAAAAAAAAAAAAAAAGAATGGAGGAAGGAAGGAAGAAAGGAAGGAAGGAAGGAAGGAAGGAAGGAAGGACCCTTATAATCTCTCAGTAAAAGGCCAAATACCTGTATGTGGTACTCAGGAACTTGTGAGTCTGCCTCTAAGCCTTCATAGCCTTCCTAATGCCACAACCCTTTAATACAGTTCCTCATGTTGTAGTGACCCCCAAGCATAAGATTATTTTTGATGCTACTTCATAACTGTAATTTTGCTACTGTTGTGAATTGTAATGTAAATATCTGTCATACAGACTATCTGATATGTGACCCCTAAAGGGGTTGTGACCCACAGGCTGAGAACCACTTAAGAGTCTAAGGTCTTACCTGTTTGTTCCCAGGAACCCCATTTTCTGCCTCTCAGAACCACTTACAGATCTCCAAACAGCTCATGCTTTCTCAGGCCTGTGTCTTTATACATCCTGGTCCCTCTGAGGACTTCTTTTCCATTCATCTCCTCTCTGGAGAATCCACTGTCTTCCTTCTCTCTTTCAAACTCCTGGGAGCCAAATGCTTGACTTCTTGTGTTCTCACAACTATTTTTTAAAATATTTCTATTATTTTACTTTCTGGAGAGTTTCCTTGGTTCCCTTCTTATGGAAAACTTGATTTTGACAATCTCACTAAAACTTCCAGAATTCTTTGTCTTATTTCATCATGTGTTGGACTTGTTTGGTATTCCACATTTCTTGCTCCATGAATCAAGTAATTTCTTGGGTCTTTCTGCCTTTCTCTTTGCTAAGTAAATGTATCTTCTGCCAATGATTTCTTTGCTTGACCCAGACTTTGAGCAGGCTTCTGGACTTACCCCTGGGTCCATCTGCACTTGCTTATATAGAACCCTGATTTAGTCTAAGAACCCCACTAAGTCAGTTGGGCAAGAACCCTTCCCCCTTGATGCTTGTTCACACTCAGATCGGATCAGATTCCTCATTCCCCAATTCCCATTTGAATGAGAATGGATCCCATAGGCTCATATGCTTGAATGTTTGGTTCCCAATTAGTGGAACTGTTGGGGAAGGACTAGGGGGACGTGGCTTTGTTGGAGTAGGTGTGTCAGGAGTGGGCTTTGAGGTTTCAAAAGCCCATGCTAGGCCCATTGTCTTTCTGCCTGCTTCCTGCAGATCAGGATGCAAAGCTCTCAGCTACTGCTTTAGTGCCATGCCTGTCTGCTTCCTGCCATGATCATGTGCTAACCCTCTAAAACTGGAAGTAAGCTCCTAATTAAATGCTTACTTTTGTAAGAGTTGCCTTGGTCATGGTGTTTCTTCACATCAATAGAATAGTAGCTGAGACACCAACTTCTGGTATCTGATCACCTGTTGACCTTCAGCAAAACTCTTGTTAGGGTGTGCTAAGCAGAATTCTCCCTGGGCTTGAAGTCTACCTTTAGTAAGCATCCATCTAATGGTGTCTTGATCCTTTGCTAAATTTCTTCTTGGTTCTGCTCTCTTCAGAATGAAGCCCAATTCTGTACTATGTTACACTGGAATAGTCTAAAATAAAACTTATCTCCTTTCACCCTTTTAACTGCCTGATAGGGATGCTTCTTTAAAAATGCATCTCTATGGATCTGCTTTAAAAAATAGTTATTTTCATTTAAAAATATTTATATTTGTTTGCTCGAGTTTATGGATGTGTACCGTGTGTGTGCGCAGAGGTGTTGGATTCCCTGGAAGTGGAGTTACAGACAAGTTGTGAGCCACCATGTTGGTGCTAGGAATCACACCCAGGTCTTCTGGAAGAATAGTCAGTGTTCTTAACTCTCGAACTGCCTCTCCAGCCCCCCCTTTTTTTTTTCACTTTGTGTGTCTCTATGTGCCTGTATGTGTGGTGGATAAGCTCAGATTCCTGCAGAGAATAGAAAAGGGCATTAAATCTTTTGGATCTGGAATTGCAGGTGGTTGTGAGTCACTAGATGTGGGTGCTGGGAACCAAACCTGGTTTTCTGCAAACGCAGTGAGTGCTCTTCATCACAGAGCCATATCTTCCTGGAGTCCTTGGTCTCCTGCTTTCATGGTGAATGTTGGGAACATTTGGAGTCCTGGCCTTCCGCTCCTCTTCCCTGTTAGAGATCTTTCCTTTCCCTCTGATTTGAATTACTGAAAGCTGTGTCATAATTGTTTACCAGCTCTGCTTCATGAGCACGTGTTGCTTTGCCTTTAGAATCAGGATAAGGTTTTTACCTGTTGGCCCACCTGACTGTTGGGTATATAAGCCTCCATGGTTCTATTGAATAAAGGGCTTCTTACCAGTGACTAGAGGTCCGTGTCTGTCTGTCTCTGTGTTTGTGTGTTTCAACCTCCAGCCCCTTTCCCGAAGCTTGTGAACTGTATGGTAGCGCATAGAGTGCAGACAGGCACAGACAGGCATCTTGCATTGCAAATGGAGGTTCTATGGAGATCATGAACTAGGGAACGCTGAAAGGTCGCCCTCAGAAGGTGAGGGTGGATTGGGGTATGTGTTAATCCTGATGTCCTTTGCTCGGGCTTCCATTCCAGGCTGTGCAGGCGTAGCAAGTGGAAGTCCAACCGAGAAAGAGGGGTAAGTGGACAGGGTCGTCCCCGGCTAGGGACGTATTAGGGAATTAAGACGGGACACCCTCTGAAACAGGAGGCAGGAGGGTGAATTGAAGGCCTCAAAAAGATAGAATATGTATGTTAATTGTGTTGTCTTTTGTGTTCTGGACTGGAAAAAGACATTTGATTCTGGGAACCGCTAAGAAAGGTATTTTGACTTTAGGATATAGGCTTAAGGATTTGATGCTTTGGAGGGGAAGTTCTGCTTTTGTCTCCAGAGGATGAGAACCTGAGGATTTATTCGAGATTCGTGTGGTTTGGTTCACCGAGACCTCCTGAAATGTTGCAGTAAAGAACCCCAAGAATGCAGCGCCCCCACTCAGCAGGAAGTAGCCAGACAGGTTGACAACGCCCAAATTACCTAAAGGATTGTTTAAGTGGGGCACCTTCAGTGGTTCTGGAGCAGCAAGCCTGCTTTCCTGAGTTCTGCTCCACTCCATGCACCAGTTTGGACCCAGAATGAATGCAGCTGGGGCTAGAAGGCAGCTGGAGCAGAGCTTTGCTAGGCGGCTGTGGCAGAAGGCAAGTTACCCTGGCCCACTCGGTGTGCAGCCTGGGAGACGCTGTGGCGTTGCCAGGAGTATCAGAAAATGCGACAAGTGCTGGAGCGGAGACAAACTGGAGCACTGACCCTGCTGGGCTGCCCGAGAAGGCAGCAGCGGGGCAAGAAGAAGGTGGTGGCGGTTCCAGGCTCTGTACGCCCAAGAGTCTGCAGCGCAAGCGGTAGGCTTTCCCACAGCACCAGAGAAACCCGCATAGTAGCTGCAGAAGGTCTCTGAGCCTGCCTGCTGCCTGAGCCGGTTGTGGTGGCACACGCCGGTAGGATTTGCGGAAGGAGGCAGAGGCAGGAGGATCACGAGTTTGAGGCCAGCCCAGGCACTATTAAATCCGTGTTTGTTTTAGTTCTTTCTTTTTTCTTTTCTTTTTTGTAGTATGGAATAGCTCCTTTGGGAGAAAGATATTCTTGGTTGTTCTTTCAGAAACTGTGGCCTGAGAGACTGCTGGGATGACCACTCCAGTGCTGCATTGTTGGTTTGGGTACCAGCCATCATACCACTGCCAATTACCAAAAAGACTAAGCCAACTGAGATGACCCTGTATCGAGAGAAATGAGATTTTGGAGTGACAGCTGTGGTGGTTGCTGTCATCGAGGTGTCTGCTGCTGCAGCCATGGCACATGGCTGGCAATGGCACAAACATCGTTGGTGTCGGACACCATGGATAAACTGGTGAGACAAGTCAGCGATGCTCTCCAGACTCAGAATGCCCTGAATGTCCACATTAAATTTGGACTTTTGAATTTAAATCACAAACTGCCCTATTGTAGGAGGAGGTGGACTTCTTATGGCTTGTACAACAAATGTCTTGTTCACAATTTTATTCCATTTTGTGTGATATTTCTAATGCCTCTTATGTGGGGAAACAGCTCAATGGTTACGTGAATAGCCCTTGGAATGTTACAATTAGCACACCAGATTGTTGATACCTGTGTGCCCCCTGTTTTAGCCAAAGGGTTGGTAGAATATCATAGCCCAAATGGGAGGCTGGGTCCAGTGGTGATTGGGGACCCTCTTGCTGGCAATCTTAACACCTGTTGCCATGGGCATTAGTCTCTGAATTCTGTGTAAGATCAGACAATCCATGAGAATGCAGCATATGGTCACTTAGCAAGTCCTTCTGAGCCTGTTAGCCAGTAACTCGGTCATACCCCATGTTTGATTGCAAATATTGCACAATGAAGACTCCTCCGTAGACGGGCAACTTCTACAGAAGAGGGCCCACCTAAGACGGGGAAGGGGCCTCCCAAAGACAGGTAAGGGTTTACTCTTCTGAGATGACCTAAGACAGGAGGGCCTGCTGTCTTATAAAAAACTTAGGGGGGAGATGTTGGGAACATTTGGAGTCCTGGCCTTCAGCTGCTCTTCCCTGTTAGAGATCTTTCCTTTCCCTCTGATTTGAATTACTGAAAGCTGTGTCATAATTGTTTACCAGCTCTGCTTCATGAGCATGTGTTGCTTTGCCTTTAGAATCAGAGGATAAGGTTTTTACCTGTTGGCCCACCTGACTGTTGGGTATATAAGCCTCCATGGTTCTATTGAATAAAGGGCTTCTTACCGGTGACTAGAGGTCTGTGTCTGTCTGTCTCTGTGTTTGTGTGTTTCAACCTCCAGCCCCTTTCCTGAAGCTTGTGAACTGTATGGTAGCGCATAGAGTGCAGACAGGCATCTTGCGTTGCACTGAAGGCTTGCCTCAAATGTCTTTTGATGCACAGTTGTCTATTTGTATAAGAAAGTGAATTTGAAGCTCTGAGGACAGTGGGCTTGTAGGGGAGACATCTGTGGTGGCTGAGCAGTGGGATACTGTTGCCTGGAGAAAGCTTCCCAAGCAGTCTGTTCCACTTCCAGAGAGTACATTCTTCCTTTTTCTTGGATGGCCCATATTGTGGTGTAGGGTATAGTTGTTGGAGAGGGAAGAGTGATGCTTTTTCTAAAACCTTCGAATTTACTCCTATCTTTTCTTTCCTCATTCTGCCTTCCCTCCTCCTTAAGGGTAACTGTTGGGGGAGGCTGCTCGTTTGTTCCTGGCTGCCCAGACCATGAAACAATCACTCAAACTATATTTACAATACTGTGTGGCCAATAGCTTAAGTGTATTGCTAGCTAGCTCTTACATCTAGAATTAACCCATTTCCATTTTATATTTTACCATGAGGCTTGTGACCTACCGATAAGTTCCAGGTGGCAACTTGTGTCTTTTTCCTCTGGCGGCTATATGGCGTCTCACTGACTCCTCTTTCTCCCAGCATTCAGTTTAGTTTTCCCTTCCTAGTTCTACTCTGCCCTATCACAGGCCAAGGAATCTTCTTTATTCATTAACCAATAGAAGCAACACATATACAGAAGGACTTCCCAGACCAGTTCCCCTTTTCTGTTTAAATAAAAAGGAAGGCTTTTACTTTAACATAGTAAAATTACATGTAACAAAAGTTATCAAGCAAGAATTAGTTACAATATCTACTATCTTTTATCATAACTAAGGAAAGCTATAACTATCTTACAACTCCATCAAAGACTCCTGAAGGATATAATATTGCCTAAGTAAACAAGAAGTGCATTGTAAGAAACTTCCAAAGCTCTAGAATTAACAGATATCTCACTGCCTAGACAGTCACCCAAAGTTCTTCTGTAATGTTGCAGGTACCCATCTTTGGCCTACTGGCCATTAGTATCTGGCAGACTTTTCCATGAAGCAGGAAATTTCAAGGACAGTTCTGCCTATATTGGCAGTTTGTCAGTCACTTTCTTCTGTGTCCTGCAGAATGTATAGTAGACTCTTTTTGTTCTTTCATGAATCAGGAACCTCGAAGTACCATCTCACCTTCTTTAGGCAGCTTCATCTGTCATTTCTCTGTGGGTCCCTCAAGTCTAGTCAAACAGCTCAGGCAAGAGCAGTTTCTTGCCCAAATGTCTAACAAACTCCATAAGGAGCCTCTTTGATGGCCATCTTTCTTTTGAAGTAATTGGTGCTGCCAGGAGCATATGTGTCTCATGTCATGCAAAGTCCTAAGTTCTTAAAACATTTTAAATGCCATATTCTGTAGTCTTTGAAAGATGAAGAATACCTATCTAACTGAAATATATCTCTATATATCTAGAAAATCTAACATGACTACAAACTTGACTATTATAGATGACTATTAACCTGTATTTTTAAATCATACATTACATTTTTAAATGAGCTGCACAAACACAATACCTTAATTTAGAGCAGAAATATATATAACAAAATTGATCTTAAATTTGTATCAATAGACCAAGATCCATACCAATGCAAAGTATTCATCTTTATAGCATATCCCCCTTTAAATGTAAATACACATTTATAAACAATATTTGGGAATTTGGGCATATTTTTCTCCAAACTGCTTCCTGCTTTTTGTTGGGCAAAGTAATTTTTGGGGGTATATTCATTGTGACCTTTCAGGTGGTCTTGGTCCATCAAACCATATTAGTCTGGAGGGAATCCATAGGTTCTCATCTTCTGTGGATACAAAAAGAACCTCTTTTCCAAAGCAACAAATCCTTAGACCCAAATTATGAAGTCAAGAGACCTTGAAAATATATATTGTGTTTTAGCTTAGCAGTCCCCAGAATCAAATGTCTCTCTGCAGTCAAAAAATTCAAAGAAAACACAATAGTATACATAATCCAGACTCGCTGTGTATATTTCAGCTTTATGTGGCTTATTTTTTTTACTCCTTTTAATCTAAGACTGTCTGTACTGTCTTTTTAAAGACTGTTTTTTTAAATGATTTACTTTTTTATAACTCTCTATACTTTTTCTTCTCTCTCCCATGCTTATGTACATTTATCCAAAACTGTGATTCATTTAGAGGTCTTTATTTTTTTAATCTGAATTTGTCTTTATCTGAAATCCTTTTCTGACCAGCACTGCTTCTTAAAATGCAAAATGGCATTACTAGGACTAAGGCTGCTTTGCCTTTTGGCTCCACTTAGTCCAGCATGGCAGAGATCTGTTCACTGCTTCTGAGACTTCCAGGTGGGAGCCATGCTTACTACGTCAATTCTGGTAACCAATTGGCCCATGCTGCCACCAAGTAACTTGCAGCATGCTGCCCACAAACCCCATTCAGGCACTCAGCTTCCTGAAAGAGCCAGAGTTTGTGCTGACAGCATGGACCAAGGAGCCGCTGTTTTGAAACTGTTTTTTTTTTTGTTTTGTTTTGTTTTTGTTTTTTTCTGCTGCTGCTGAATCAGGAAGATCTCTCTTAAAGGAATCATCCCTCTGCTTGCTTCTAGCAAACAGAGCCCATCCAAGAAAATGCTGCTACCAAAAAGCCATGCTTAACTCTGTTCTTTTGTGTCTAGGATTCCTTTCCAAGCTTTCTCAGGTTTTACGTGGATTTAGTCAGCCATATTGGTGTGCCAATTTGTTGGGGGAAGCTGCTTGTTTATTCCCGGCTGCCCAGACCATGAAATAATCACTCGGAAACTATATTTTTTACAATACTGTTTGGCCAATAGCTTAAGCGTATTGCTAGCTAGCTCTTACATCTAGAATTAACCCATTTCCATTATTTTATATTTTACCATGAGGCTTGTGGCTCACCGGCAAGGTTCCAGCTGGCAGCTCGCATCTTTTTCCTCTGGCAGCTACATGGCATCTCACTGACTCCACCTTCTTTCTCCCAGCAGTTTAGTTTTCTCTGCCTAGCTCTACTCTGCCCTATCACAGACCAAGGAATCTTCTTTATTCACTAACCAATAAAAGCACCACATATACAGAAGGACTTCCCATACCAGGGGTAACCTTAAGTCTTAAGCTTTCCATGGTAGGACACAACATCTCTACTGGTTGAACCCATTCTCATTTGGCTCTGGGCTCTCTTTCTCCTTTTTCCCCTTTTTTTCTTTGGCTTTTTGAGACATGGTTTCTCTGTGTAACATCCCTGGATATTCTGGAACTCACTCCGTAGACCAGGCTGGCCACAAACTCAGATCCTCCTTCCTCTGCCTTCTGAATGCTGGGATTAAAGATGTGTGCCACCACCGCCTAGCCCGGGCTGTCTCTTCTTCCACTAAATTACCAATTTCTTCTCAGTGTATTCCAGAAAGATGTCAAATTGTCTTCTACTGATGTTTCAACATTGTTCTCTTTGTTTGGTCTTTCTTCACTGTCACTGTAGGGTATCTTATCACCCCTGGGAATGAGAAACCTCATTAACCCTAAGGGCTACAAATTCACACCTGGTACTCTGGTTCCCTACCCCAGAAAGGACTATAGATACAGCTGAGTCTGTATGAAACAGGGCAACAACTCTAGAGCAGGTGTGAGAACTGCCTAAGGGCCAATGCAGGGAAGTAGGAGAATATTAGTTAAGAACACAGACTCTGAGGTCAGACCACCAGGATTTGCATGCTGGTACCATTACTTGCTACCCATGAAGCCTTGGAAAAATATTTAATGTCTCTATGACTTTGATTCCCTTTATGGTACAATAAGGATAAAGAGACATATACCTCACTTGTCTCCTGCTGTTGCTTTTTTTGAGATTTAAATCTTTTTTAGAAACAGACTATCTTGTTTATCTTGGCTCCAATTAAAACGGTGAACTCCCAGGAGGCAAAGGCAATAGCTTCAGTCATCTTTGTCATCTCATAACTAATGACATTGCTTATACAACTAAGTGAACAGTGGCAACCCGGAGGTGGGTGGATCTAGATGAAGTTTCTGGTCTACCAATTAATAGTATGTCTTTGAGAAACTAAATTAATGTCTTTAGCATAGTGGCTATTACTAGCTTAATGTGATTCCCTGAAGGAGACCCTCAAGATCAGGCCTGCTGACATTCCTCATAAAAGGAGGCAGGAGTCATTGTACCTTTTTTTTTAATTTAAAATTTATTAACTTTACATACTAGCCCAAGTTCCCCCTCCCTTCCCTTCTCCCGCCACCCCACCTCTCCCCATCCCATCCTCTATCCACTCCTCAAATGAGGTAAGGCCTCACTTTGGGAGACAACAAAGTCTACTACACCAAGTTGAGCCAGGATCAAGCACCTCCCTGCTGTATCAAGGTTGAGGAGATGGGCTCAGGAAAGCCAGTTCATGCACCCAGGATAAGTCCTGGTCCCACAGCTTGGGGGGGGGCACATAACAGTCACCCATATTTAGAGGGCTTAGTTCTGTCTCATGCAGGATCCCCAGCTGTCAGTTCAGAGTCCATAGTTTCCCAGTCATGATCTTGAACCCCACCCCTTGCTCATATGATCCCTCCTCCCTCTCTTCAACTAAGCTTCAGGAGCTCAGCCCAGTGCTTGGCTATGGATCACTGCATCTGCTTCCATCAGTTACTGGATATAGGTTCTATGATGACAATAAGGGTAGTCACTAATCTGATTATAGAGGAAGGCCAGTTTAGGCACCCTCTCTACTATTGCTAGGATTCTTGCTGGGGTCATCCTTGTGGATTCCTGGGAATTTCCTTATCTGGTTTCTCCCTAACCCCATTATGACTCCCTCTATCAAGATATCTTTTTAATTGCTCCCCTCTTTGCCCCTCCCCCAACTTGATCATCTCCAGCCCTCATGTTCCCATCCCCCACCCCCTCACTTCTACTCCCCTTCCCAGTTTGCTCAGGAGATCTTAACTATTTCCCTTTCCTGGGGCCCTCCATGTATGTGTGTTCCTCTTAGGGTCCTCCTTTTTACCTAGCTTCTCTGAGGTTGTGGATTGTAGCCTTGTTATTCCTTTGCTTTACTTGTAATATCTACTTATGCATGAGTACATACCATGTTTGCTTTTCTGGGTCTGGTTGCCTCACTCAGGATGATTTTTTTTCTAGATCCATTCATTTGCCTGCAGATGTCTTTTTTTTTTTTTAAACCAAGTAATACTCCATTGTGTAAATGTACCACCTTTTCTTTATCCATTCTTCAGTTAAGGGGCATCTAAGTTGTTTCCAGGTTCTGATTATTACAAATAATGCTGCTATGAACATTGTTGAGCAAATGTCTTTGTCGTATGATTGTACATCCTTTGGGTATATGCCCAGGAGTGGTATTGCTGGGTCTTGAGGTAGATTGATTCACAGTTTTCTGAGAAACCACCATACTGATTTTCAAAGTGGTTGTACAAGTTTGCACTCACACCAATAATGGAGGAGTGTTCCTCTTACTCCACATCCTCTTTAGCATAAGTTGTCATCAGCGTTTTTGATCTTGGCCATTCTGACTGGTGTAAGATGCTGTCTCAGAGTTGTTTTGATTTGCATTTCCCAGATGGCTAAAGGATGTTGAGCAATTCCTTAAATTTCTTTGGCCATTTGAGATTCTTCTGTTGAGAATTCTGTTTAGATCTGTACCCCATTTTTTAAATTAGATTAATTTGAATTTTGATGTCTAATTTCTTGAGTTCTTTATTTTGGAGATCAGTCCTCTGTCTGATGTGGGGTTGGTGAAGATCCTTTCCCATTCTGTAGTCTGCCGTTTTGTCTTACTGACCATGTCCTTTGCCTTACAGAAGCGTCTAAGTTTCAGGAGGTCCCATTTATTAATTGTTGCTCTCAATGTCTGTGCTACTGGTGTTATATTTAAGAAGTGGTCTCCTGTGCCCATGCATTCAAGACTACTTCCCATTTTTTCTTCTATCAGGTTCAGTGTTACTAGATTTATGTAGAGTTGTTTGATCCATTTGGACTTAAGTTTTTTTTTTGGTATACAGATGACAAATTTATAGTGAAAGATAAGGCTGTCTCCTGGTGGCTCACTGGGCGTAGTGGTGACTTTGCCTTGTTCAGCAAGACTGGTATGAAGATAAAAATTTTCCAGTTAAAGATAAGGCTCTCTCCTGGTGGCTCACTGGGCGTAGTGGTGACTTTGCCTTGTGTTGTGTCCGCTGGGTCTGGGTCTGGGTCTTCTTCCTGTAGCTGGTTGGATTTAGTGTTGCTGCCGCTGCTGCTCCTGTTACCGCTGCTGCTGCTGCTGTCGCTGCTGCTGCCTACTGCAATCCCCTGTGATTGATAACAACAGTGGCTTCTTCCCATGTGCCCACCCATTGCTTCCTATTTTTGTACACACTCTCTCCACCCAGCTTGCCTAGACCCAAGGGGCTACAGCTGAGTTAGTGGCCCAGGCTGGTCCTCAGAGGGCAGTCAGCCTTTCTCAGCCTTGAACCTGGAAAAGGATGACTCAGTATCTTCCAGGGTCTGAGGATTCCCGTTCTTGCTGTGGCCTTGGCGGACAGTGCACTAGGCTACTGTGATCAGATCTCAAGGAGAGGGTTGTGCTGCTGGGCCACTACAGAGGTGTAGGGCCGGGAGATGTGGGTCTCCCTTCCCTGGCTGCTCTGTGTCTCTCAGTTCTGTCTGAGAAGCTCACCCCTCCTTCCTCTGAATGTTGAGAGAAACTCAAGCGTGTCACAGGTGGACACAAAGCTCTTTCTCACCTCCTCCATCCTGCTTTGCCTTGGCCCTGCAGCCAGTGGGGACCCTGACTTGCAACAGGGAGGCAACAAGGCCTCTGGGTGCCTATGTAGGTGTCCACTGCCTGTGGTGCTGTGTCCGGTGATCTCCACCTGGCCTAAGGCAGACCTCCTTCCTCTCTGGTAGAGGGGGAGGCCACATGAACCAAGGTTCTGGTCCCTGGAGAGGCCCACAACTGGAGCACTGCTCATCAGTCCCACCCCAACTATAGTGGAGCCCACACCTCCCCTTGGCAGAAGCTCACTGTCGTTCAGCCTCCCCCTTCCTCCCGCGGCCTCCTCACTCTCTAGTTTAGTGCTCAGACTTCTCTGTTCATTGTGCCCCTGAGAGGAGGTGGCCCTGACAGCTCTATGTTGCATGCTGTCCCCAGGGCTGCTACTTCTTCCTCCTCCTCCAGCTCTCTGGAGGGTTCCTTCCATCCTAGCTCCCCAGCTCTTCTGCCTTCTCACACCGTCCCAGGATGCCAGTGTCATCTTTGCATCTGGCTCTGCTTTAGCCAAGCTCTGATTATGTCTCTGGATGGGTGCATTCCCCCTGAAGCTGAATAGCAACTGCAGTCCCCGGTGGGGGAGGGTGGCTCTGCTGCTTCTTTGTACTTCTGCAGCCCAGTATGGGGCTGAATGATATACTGGGATCAGGAAAGGAGTTGGTATCAAGGGTAGCTCTGCCTACCTAATCGTGTCTGATAGGCATCACCCTGCATATGGGACCACTGGGAGGGACTACATGAGGGATCCCGTCTTGACATATAGGGCACCTCTGAGGTTTGGCCACATGAGGCCTGTAGATGTGTAGCTGATACAAGATGGTTATGGTCTAAGGGTGCTGGGATGGCCTCTCTTCAGGGCCAGCCTCAGCCCACAGAACAAGCATCTCAAATGGAACTCCTGCGTCAGCAAGGCTGGAGAGTTCTTAGAACCCAGGCTGGTCTAGGGCTTGGGGCTTTAAACTTAAGAGTCTGTGTCTCTCCTGGATGATAGGAGGACCTTGGAACAGATGGGAAATTGTCAGCAGGCTGGTTTATAATGCTGCGCTATGACACTGTTCCTAGGAGAGGGGGCATGTGCGTGGGAGCCAGGGCAAGGGGGAGGGGTGGGCAGAGACTTAACCTTCTTGCAGCACAACTTCCAACAGCAGAACAGCAACAGGAGGGCCATCACCAAGAGTGGTATAAAGATGATAAATTTATAGTGAAAGATAAGGCTCTCTCCTGGTGGCTCACTGGGCGTAGTGGTGACTTTGCCTTGTGTTGTGTCCGCTGGGTCTGGGTCTGGGTCTTCTTCCTGTAGCTGGTTGGATTTAGTGTTGCTGCTGCTGCTGCTCCTGCTGCCGCTGTTGCTGCTGTCGCTGCTGCTGCCTAATGCAATCCCCCCGGTACTCCCACAGTTGGTACCAGTTATGATGAGTTTGGTTCCAATGAAGGAGATGCCATTGTTCAGGCTGACCTGAAGGGAGACTTCCTCTCCAGCATTCTGTATCCTTGGTCCAGGACAGGATATACTTATATCATTCATCTCAGACGGGGTTTCATCAACGATTCTGGAATCACTGAAAGTGAATCTGCAAGTAACTTGGCTTATGTCTTTTGCGTTACTAAACCCACGTCCGCTAATTTTTACTTGGTAGGCATCCTGGTACTCCCACAGTTGGTACCGGTTATGATGAGTTTGTTCCCAATGAAGGAGATGCCATCGTTCAGACTGACCTGAAGGGAGACTTCCTCTGATAAACACAAACTACTGGACCTCCCCTAAGGCCTCCAGCAAAGGACACTTAATCTCTAGCATTCTGTATCCTTGGTCCAGGACAGGATATACTTATATCACTCATATCAAATGGGGTTTCATTTTTTAGGACCTTTCAGCAGCCTCCCTCTTCTCCAATAATTCTTCCTATCAGTAAGCACGGTGTTGTCATTGGGTCACCTTTCTTTCTTGATCCTTCCCTCCTTCACTCTTAGCAGCTGAACTGGCCATGATAGTGCATATCTGTAATTCCAGCCTTTGATAGGCCGTTTGGAGCCACTAAAAATCTTTCTGGTATTTTCCTTGGATTTATCTCCTTGTTTATTTATGGGCTTCTTCACACTCTCAGGCACACCAGGCAAGTCCTCTGTAAAATCCAAGTTTTCTAGTACTTTTTAATCTTCTGTTTTGTTTTTCCCAGACAAGATTCCTGTGTAGCCCTGGCTGTCCTGGAACTCACTCTGTACACCAGGCTGGCCTCCAACTCACAGAGAGTCACCTGCCCAGCGTACTTTTCAATCTGCATTATTAGTACTAGGCTGACTATCCTGGGAATTGTCGCTGCTTTCAGGGGGAGGCTGCAGGGAAAGTGATGGAGTTGTTTTAGTTCTTTTTTTGTCTTTCTTTCCACTTGACAGTCGTTGTCATCATCTTCTTCACCTTCACTGAGATCGTCAAAGCCAAAATATTTAATTTTGTAATTAGAACTTCCAGAACCCCCTTCATCACCTCTTGTCTCATCATGATCTTCAAAACCAAAAAATTCAAGTTTAACATCCTTTTTGGATTTAGTATTACTAGGTCGAAATCTAGTAGTGGTCTTGGAAGTCGCAATATCTGCCTTTTTCCTGAGCCGGCCAGCCTCTCCTAAGTCTGCAGGAGTGGATGTCATCCATACTCCGTTCCATTGTATCCTGGATGGTAACATTACAAACTGACAAGCAAGATGGATGTAAAACAGTGTAATCTCTAGTCCGTCCGACTGTTCCTCTAAAACTGGTCCCACAACTTACACCGCCTTTCTTTGCCTGATTCAGGCCATCTTTACTTGATTCACTGTTTGCTTTGGCTAAGGTCTGACTGGTGCCATCCATTAGCTTATCGAAATTTGATGCTCCCTGTGAGGATTTTGCTTTATTGGCCCTACAATACGTCCTACAGTTGCTTGGCCTAAGAACACTTTGTATGATATCTTCTTCAATGGCTTCATTTATATTTTCCAATCGGTTTTTTAAATCCTCATCCTTCATCTCCAAAAGAGAATCACTATCCAAACTCATAATACAGTCTTCTGATCTGATATCTTCAAAATCATTATCCCACTCATATAAACCAGTTCTTACAGGTCCTTTGACTGGGCAACTTTCAGT